>ML835213.1:48781-61559 GCA_009831015.1 Picea engelmannii | reverse complement strand
GATCTTGGAAACCTTCTCTTAATGTTTTTCGAGCACAGAAACAAAATTCTAAAGAATCACAAGTAATCACTTACCCTCTTAAGGTCCGATAGACCAATTAGGTCTTAGTGGACGTTAATCATCATCATCATCATCATCATCATATTTTTTAATTCATTATGATTAAATATATATTTAATTTTATTTATATTAAAATTTATATTAATTTAAAAGTTAGTTTTGGATATAAGTTTTTGGATTAATATTATAGTATTTTTTATTATTATTATGGTAATATTATTTTAAATGGCTTTACTCTCATGGTTTGTAGGTTTTTCTTTGCTTGGTGTGATTATTTATAGATTATTTATAATAATTGTGAATTTCAATATTATTTTTAATATTATTTTTAGTAGTATATTTTTATGTTAAAGTGGTAAATCTCACTACTACAGTAGTATATTTATATATTAAAATTATGTTTGAGTAATGTTGTTTTCTTATTTTTAATTTTAAGATTTAGTTTTAGAATAATATTTTTTTACTCTCATTTTTATTATTGACATATTTTTATGTTAAAATTGTATTACTAATAAAATACTTTTCTCTTCTTAACTCTTGTCAAATAGAAAAATAACAATAAATAAAAATTATATTTTTGTTAAACAACTTTGACATGAATCCCTTTTTAAAGCATTAAGTGTTCAGCTTTCAATGCTCAACTTCTCAATTAATCAAAACAAGAAAAAATGGTTTGAATGTGATTTTTAGTCATTACATTTACTAAGTGTTCCCATAGCTTTCAATGCTCAACTTCTCAATTAATCAAAACAAGAAAAAATGGTTTGAATGTGATTTTTAGTCATTACATTTACTAAGTATTCCCATAGCTTTCAATGCTCAACTTCTCAATTAATCAAAACAAGAAAAAAATGGTTTGAATGTGATTTTTAGTCATTACATTTTCAAATCTCTATTAGTATCATTATATATATATTTATGTCAATTTAAATTTCAATGTGATTTTTTATAATTATATTTTAAATTTTTTATTAATATTATTATATATTTTTTAAATATCAATTATATTTTTAATGACAATATTAAAAATTATGAAAAAAAGATTATTAAAACAATATGGTTCCATAATAGTAAAAAGATTACCATCAATATTACATGAATCAAACAAAAATTATTTTTATTAAATGAAATTGTCTTTATATCAAGAAACTTCACCTATAAAATTTCCGTTATTTATATGTGAACAATTGTTTTTATGATTAAAAGGATGGGGAAGAAACTTTCTTAAATGTTTTTGGTTTAACAAGTTAACAATTTACGAATATTAATAATATTATAAATATTGTGAAATTAATATTTAATGTAAGAATAAATAGAACATTTTAAAAAAAGTATTTTCATTTTTCACTTTTTTAATATAAAAATATTATTATAAATCATTTTCTATAATAAAAAAATTAAATGGTTAATTAGATAATGATGATGATGATTATGATGATTAACCTCCACTAAAAAGGAATTGGTCTAGTTTACATTAAGAGAGTAAGAGATTATTTGCAATTATTTAGAATTCTTTTTCATTCCTTATGCAAAACACATTATTTGACATAAAATAAACTGACATTAAATCAGAAATTTAAAAAAAATTGGTATTTTACCATATATTCAAAATCTATTAAAATAAGAATTTTGATTAATTAGAATGATGTTTGTATCATAAAAACAATTCCAAAATGCATAGATTTTAGGAGTATTCAACTTAGTAATAGATTGATTTAGGTGGATATACTAGATATACATGGTCATCCACCTCTTTGGATTTCTCATCACGATTCTCCATATTGATCATTTTTGTTAGGATTTTTTGGTCCTAAACTTTTGAGGTAGTTTTGAGGCCCTAAACAATGTTTTTTTTGTCATTTGGGGGGCATGGCATACCCAGGCCGTCACAATAATTGTACTTGTTAATGAGATCTTTCCAAGGAGCTATTGAATGCCCCAAACAGAGATTGTATGCAAAAGTTGCACCCCCTTAAGTTGACACATCAACTAACCACCTTTGGGTCCATAAACCTTTTGGTGCTTCACCTTTTAGGGTTAGGGTTTTGGACCTTAAGAGTTCTTGCTTTATATTAAAAGGCCATTCTTGTGGCCCATTGTATTATCTTTGTGCCAATGAGCGTATCTCACATTTGTTTGTCTTCACAACTAAGCTTCCACCATTCTAATTAGTGTGTATTTTTGTTATTTTATTCATTAATAAAAGTTCATTTTGTTTTCAATATAATCCAGATCATAAACATAACATAGAAAAGATATAATAAATCAAATAATCAAATATTAATCAAATAACATATAATAATAACTCAAATAATCAAATATTAATCAAAATATTTTTATTTATAAACCTTTTCATCTTTATATTAAAAAGGTAATAATAATGACTCAAACAAGCAAAATAACCACTTCACTAATTTCGACCACACTTCACTAATTTTGGATGTGGTCATATGTGTTAGGGACCTAACCCCTCATGTAGGTAGAATAATATATTTCCATGTAATAAAGGTCAATATTAATAAGGCCTAGCAATAAGGAAGAATAAGTCTAATGTAAGAAGACCTAATAGAAGCTTTTGCTTCTAGAAGGATCTTCCTCTAGATGGTTCTTTTGATAAACATATTTAGTATAAATAGGAGTCGAGGGTACGAGAACTTTTGTCTTGGATATTATTGTAATAGAGATCTGCTCTGTTGGAGGTTGCCCCCTCAAAGAGGCAAGTGAACATTGCTCTCAGTAATCAAAGTGCTCTTTCTAGTGTTATTTTTGTATCATTTTGGTATTATTGTGGTGTTGTTATGGTTATATTGTTGTTCATCTACCATTTCTAGCTATTTATTTTTGTTCTGCATACTTTTTATATCTGGAATATTACAAGTGGTATCAAAGCACCTTCCTCGGCAGAAAATTGTGGGTTAATTTTTTTCAGGGTAGAGACGTATTCCGGCGTATTTAAGCTACAGAGATCTGTCGTTATGCTCATAAACCCGCGGTCGGAGATTCATACACACAGGAAATACAAGTGGTACTTAAGCACACATATGTTGGCCACCCTTGTAACCCTTGTTGGTACCCCTTCGAGTGGTAGCGCATCAAACAACACCTGTATACGGATCGACCTAGATCTCCTGAATCCCTCCATAGATAAATCGATCGACTGCCTGACTGTTATAGTGCCACCGAGAACAACACTCGGGAAGATACTCTCTAATACCTGGGTAGTTGGGTAGTACGACTAAGGGCACAGTCTAGCCTCCTTAGTTGGTGCCCTAAGATATTGGGTCGAGTACTATTGTTGGACCCCGCACGTATATCAGAGAGATATAGCACAAGGAAAACCCTTGTCTGTAGAACCCTTGAATACCTAACCCTTGGGATGGAAACAAAAACAGAACATACAAGATCTATTGCGGCGCAACTATGTCTCCTGCATTTGACTTGCAAAATTACTACACATTTCTTCATGTTAAGCATTTGGTCATTTCATCATTGCAGTATTCTAGGGATCGGAGTATAACTCCACAAGAGTAAAAAAAAAAAAAATTGGATACTGTTGGCACCATTATTTGAGACCTATTCCGTTGGATTTCTCTCTTCACCCTTATTGCAGTCATACCTATCATTTTTCAGTAAAAAAAATAATTGTGGACCCGACCCCCTTCCAACACCCTTATTTGGGTTTTACCCCATTGGATTCAACTCATTGCCCTGATCATTGTGATACACTTCACCCATAACCCATTTTATGTGTGGTCCCACCCGCCCCTTTTCGTGTTCCCTCGTCATCATGGCCCATACCCGTAGCCAAGACTTGGAAGCTCACTTCACTACCTTGCACTCTAATTTCACAGAAACCCAACAAGAAGTGCGACATCTCAGTGCTAATATTGCCACCATCAATCAAAATATGCATTCCTCCATCGCCGCCTCAATTGCGGAACTCAAACAAGACATTACTACCCAGCTTAAATCTATCGCTATGACGATCTACGCCAAGCTGCATATCCCTGCAGAAGTTCCCTTATCTGACCCACCTTTGCATACCGAAGGTGAAAATTCCTCTCATTCCCAGAATTTTCAACCCCATCACTTTCAGCGTGACCTACACCTTCCGCGTGTGGATGGATCGGATCCCACTAGTTGGGTAACTCAAATGGAACAGTATTTCTCTTTGTATGGCATTACAGATGAGTTGGTCAAACTCTGGTATGGTGTTCTCCATCTAGATCAAGAACGTTGGCAATGGTGGCAATGGCGAAAAAATACCCGCCAAGGGTATGTGGCTTGGACACACTTTATGGTAGAGCTTTATGAATGCTTTGACACTGACACCAACCATTTAGGCCATTTGACAAAGTTGAAACAATCTGGCACAGTGGAAGACTTTATAGTTGCTTTTAGCAATTGGATTTTCGTACAGAGGGCATGTCTGATGCTTTTTTTCTGAGAATGTTTTATCAGTGGCCTCAAGGATGAGATTCGTGCTCATGTCCTCATGGCTCGGCCTCAGAGTTGGGTGGGCGCTACTAAAAGAGCTAAGGAAGCACAACAGGTTGTCTCTTCTCAAAACCGCAAACCCTCCTTTATTCCTCGCACTAAACCAGTAACTCCCACTCCTCCTTCTACTCCACTAAAGATCCGGAAATTGACCAGGGCCGAAATGGATAAATGCCAACTCAAAGGCCTTTGTTATAATTGTGATGAAAAATATATTTCGGGACATAAGTGTAAGGAACAAAAGTTTTTTATGGCCATCTCGGAGGATGTTTTGGAAGAGGATGTTGAGGCTCCCCTTGTGTCTGTGTCACCTGAACCCGCTGACATTACCCCTCCCTCAGACCATCCCGAAGTAGAACCATTTCCCTAAATTCTCTCAATGGCTTCTATGCTCCTCAAACCCTCAAGTTAATTGGTTACATCAAGCATAGGAAGGCCATCATTCTTGTTGATAATGGAAGCACCCATAATTTTATTCATCGCCGCATTGCCCAAGAAACTAATTGTTATATCCGTGCAGTCAATCATTTCCAAATCATGATTGCCAATGGTGGGTCCATGAAATGTGGAGGGCGTTGTGAAAATGTGTGTCTCCAAATTGGTGACTACCATCTGAAATCTCATATGTTTGCTATCAACATGGGCGGTTGTGACATTGTGTTGGGTGCAAAATGGTTAAGGACTTTGGGTCCCATTCTCATGGATTTTAAGGAATTAATCATGAAATTCGACTAGGAGGGCCAAAAATATAAGTTCCAAGGAATCACCGCAGGTTCCCCGGAGATCATTAGTTCCCATCGCATGGAAAAGATGCTCAAAAAAGGTCATTCTGACATTATTGCCCAAATCCATGCCATACAAGCCACTGAGACACCCTCTGTGTCGCAGGACCTCCAATCCATCCTCTCTAAACATCAAGTGGTTTTCTCCACTCCCCAAGGACTCCCTCATTCCCGTTGTGTTCATGATCATTCCATTCCCCTTGTCCCAAGAATCCTTCCTCCCAATATCCACCCTTATCGTCACCCCTTTTCCCAAAAAATTGAAATTGAGAAAATGGTTCAAGAACTGCTCAACGCAGGTGTTATCCTCCCTAGTACGAGCCCCTACTCTTCTCATGTGGTCATGGTCCTTAAGAAAGAAGGTTCTTGGTGCATGTGTCCTGACTTTTGCACCCTCAACAAACTCACCATTAAAGACAAATTTCCCATTCCTGTCATTGATGACCTCTTGGATGAATTGAGTGGCACCTAATTCTTTACTAAACTTGATCTTCGTTCGGCTACCACCAGATTTGTATGAAAGAGGCAGACATTCCTAAGACTGCCTTTAGAACTCATGAGGGCCACTATGAGTTTTTGGTCATGCCCTTTGGCTTGTGTAATGCTCTCTCCACTTTCCAAAGCCTCATGAATCATGTCTTCCATCCTTTTCTCCGTCATTTTGTGTTAGTCTTATTTGATGATATCTTCATCTATAGAAAAACCTAGACAGACCATCTTGCTCATGTGGATCGAGCTCTCCATCTACTCTCTCAGCACCAACTTTTCCTCAAACAATCTAAATGTGTTTTTGGTGCCTCGGAAGTCGAATACTTGGGTCATCTTGTGGGCAAGGACGGCATCAGGGTGGATCCTAAAATTGAAGCTATGCAAGATTGGCCTTACCCAAAGACTCTCAAAAGCTTGCGGGGATTTCTTGGTTTAATAGGTTATTATCGCAAGTTTGTTAAGAATTATGGAAAGATTGTGTCACCTCTTACTGCACTCCTTAAAAATAATTCTTTCACTTGGGCTCCAGCAGATGCTCAGGCTTTTCAAACCTTGAAGATGGCCATGTGCACCACTCCAGTCCTGGCCCTTCCTAATTTCACAAAGACCTTTGTCCTGGAATGTAATGCTTCAGGGAAAGGAATTGGCGTTGTCCCTATGCAAGAGGCTCGACCTTTGCCTTTACCAACAAACAATTGTCCGAGAGAAATTTGGGAAAATCAATCTATGAAAAGGAAATGTTGGCTATTCTACATGTCGTGGATCTTTGGCACCCTTATCTATTGGGGAAATGCTTCCAAATTAAGACAGATCATCAAAGCCATAAGTATTTTCTGGAACAACGCCTTTCCTCCCCTGAGCAACAAAAATGGGTGACTAAGCTGTTTGGATATGATTATGAGATCATTTACAAGAAAGGCAAAGACAATGTGGTTGTTGATGCACTTTCCCAAAAATATGAAGATGAAGGGTCCCTTTTTTCTCTCTCCTTCATTGTACCAGATTGGCTCCAAGATGTTCGCCAGGAATGGCTACACGATCCCAAAAGTTCACATCTGATACAACAATTGCAGTCCAATTCTCTAGTTTCCCCAGGGTACTCTTAGCTCAATGAGGAGCTTCGATACAAATTTTGTTTGTATTTAAGTAAACAGACAAAACTTAAATCCACGGTACTTTCTGAGTTTCATGCTACACCCACAGCTGGGCACTCTGGGTTTACGAAAACCTATGACCGGGTCAAACGTTCTTTTTTTCTGGGATGGTATGAAACAGGACGTTCGTAATTTTGTGGTTGAATGTGATGTGTGTCAATGCAACAAGGGCGAAACAGTAAAATCTCTGAGAACACTACAACCGCTTCCGATTCCACCTGCTATTTGGCGGGATATCTTATGGATTTTATTGTAGGATTACCTAAATCGGGCAATAAATCAATCATTATGGTGGTAGTTGATCATCTTTCCAAGTATGCTCATTTATGTGCTCTTCAACACCCATTTACAACATCCATTGTGGCTAAAATTTTCATGGATCAGGTCTTCAAGCTTCATGGCATGCCGCATTCTATTGTTTCTGATCGCGACCCAACTTTCAAGTTTCACCAACAATTTTTGGCAAGAATTGTTCAAGATACAAGGCACCCAATTGCATCTTAGTACAACTTATCCTCCCCGGACTGATAGTCAAACTGAAGTTGTCAACAAATGTTTGGAAACATATTTGAGGTGTTTTGCATCGGAAAGGCAACATTAGTGGGCTCAATGGTTACCACTAGCTGAATGGTGGTACACCACTTCATACCATACAGGTACCCGCATGAATCCTTTTGAAGTGGTATATGGACAAAACCCACCTTCAGTTCTCTCATATTTTCCAAGTGTCTCAAAGGTCCAAGTGGTTGACCAAACGCTTACAGTTCGAGAGGCTATTCTTCGTACCCTCAAAGAGAACTTGGTCATGGCCCAGAATCGCATGAATCAACAAGCATATCAAGGTCACTCTGAACGTCAATTGCAGAAGGGGATCAGGTGTTTCTTCAACTGCAACCTTACAAGCAAAATTCCCTCAAGGCTGACCATTGTCAGAAACTGGCGCCCAAATTTTATGGTCCTTATACGGTTCTCAAATGTGTGGGACATGTGGCCTATCAGTTATCTTTTCTCAGTCATTCTAAGCTCCATCATGTTTTTCATGTTTCCTGCTTAAAGAAGGTGATTGGAACTAAGTTCCAAACCCAAACCACCCTTCCCGAGTTGGACGAAAAAGGCTCCATTTGGCTACAACCACAAGCAATTTTGGACCAACGTGAGCGTCGTCTACGTCAGCGAACCATCAAGGAAGTGTTAGTCCAGTGGAAAGATACAACTCCAGCAGATGCCACTTGGGAACCCGCTACCATTTTGCAGCAAATTCCCCATCTCAAGCCTTGAGGACAAGGTTGTTTTTATGGGGGAAGGCATGTTAGGGACCTAACCCCTCATGTAGGTAGAATAATATATTTCCATGTAATAAAGGTCAATATTAATAAGGCCTAGCAATAAGGAAGAATAAGTCCAATGTAAGAAGACCTAATAGAAGCTTCCGCTTCTAGAAGGATCTTCCTCTAGATAGTTCTTTTGATAAACATATTTAGTATAAATAGGAGTTGAGGGTATGAGAACTTTTGTCTTGGATATTATTGTAATAGAGCTCTGCTCTGTTGGAGGTTTCCCCCTCAAAGAGGAAAGTGAACATTGCTCTCAGTAATCAAAGTGCTCTTTCTGGTGTTATTTTGGTATCATTTTGGTATTATTGTGGTGTTTTTCTGGTTATATTGTTGTTCATCTGCCATTTCTAGCTATTTATTTCTGTTTTGCATACTTTTTATATCTGGAATATTACAATATGGCCATGCTTTGAAAATATGTTAATCTGTGCTTTGAAAATATGTTAATAAAAGGTATGATCAACAAAGTTTTAAGTAGAATTTGTGTTTAACAGGTAATTCTCTCTCGAAATTTAACTTCAACCGCCTATTCAATCTATTATTTTCTTCACAATTTTGAGATTAATCCCCGTCCTATCGCACATCATCACCTTGGCTTCCCATCTAAGGCTTATTTTCTCTGGTTGGAAATTGTACGACAAGTGCATCCTAGCAAATTACGACATTTAGAAGGAATACACAATATTCTAGGTGTTGTATCTTCGTGGAGGTGTTCTAGACAGAGGTACTACTTCATCTTTAGCCTAGCCTATTGTTTTTAAGAAGCAATTCATAATACACATTCTACCTTGTGGAGGGGTTCTAGATAGAGGTACTACTTCATCTTTAGCCTAGCATGTTATTTTTAAGAAGCAATTCAGAATACTACTTCTTCCTCTTTGGCTTCCAAGACTTCTTAACTAGTAGCTTTCTTTGTCGAGAGATTGGAAGCCAACCCAATATTACATATCCAAATGCCAGAGATTGATGGGCTTATGATAGTTATAAAATCGAGCTGTGATCCATAGATTCAAGGAATCATCAACTCTTTCCAAATGGATTCACTTCAACTTGACCAAGAATGCACAACTACGGTCATCTCTTTGCTCCACATGTTTCTTTATTGTTCTTTTTGATAATCTTGAATGCCATTGAGGGGTCTTGGAAGTAGGACAATGGTTTTGGAGTAGAGGTGGCATGTTCATCAAACCATGGTTTTTGAATTTTAACCTGGCTACCATGTCTATTACAATAACCTCGATGTGAGTAAGATTGTCAAATCTTCCCCTTTTCATGTGGATTCTAGGAGTTCAAGAAAGAATAGATAATATTCTAGATAGACTTATGAAGGCTTAATACAATCCAAGTTGAAAAGGGCATCATTAAATCTGCCCATATGTAACACCCCAATTAGAGTAATTAATGATTATAATTAAGTAAGATAAATTAATTCATTAATGTATTAAAATTTAATTAAGTAATTAAATCATTAATTTATCTAAGACAATTCATTATTGAACTAATTGGATTTTATCATTTATTTTTTTATTCTTTTTTAATTAAGAAATACAACAATAAAAGAATTGAGCATTTTATTTGTTTTAAGGGTATGTATGAATTTATGACAAAGGATAAGTGGAGATGGAAAATTGATGATGGGGGGAGTCGGTGGATGGAGGGATAAGAAAGAGGGAGTTGGACTTTGGATGGGGGATTCAAGAGGGGAGGAAGGAGAAATCTGGGAGAGGAGTAACACCCCAAATATGCGTTTGAAAAGGGCATCATTAAATCTGCCCAAATGTAACACCCCAATTAAAGTAATTAATGATTATAATTAAGTAAGATAAATTAAATCATTAATGTAATAAAAGTTAATTAAGTAATTAAATCATTAATTTATCTAAGACAATTCATTATTTAACTAATTAGATTTTATCATTTATTTTTTTATTCTTTTTTAATTACGAAATGCAACAATAAATGAATTGAGCATTTTATTTGTTTTAAGGGTATGTATGAATTTATGACAAAGGATAAGTGGAGATGGAAAATTGATGATGGGGGGAGTTGGTGGATGGAGGGATAAGAAAGAGGGAGTTGGACTTTGGATGGGGGATTTGAGAGGGGAGAAAGGAGAAATTGTGGCAAACATTTGTGGGTTTTTACTAGTGAACTAGTGTTGCTGGGATTTTGGGCTAGGGGGGGCAGAAAATCTGATTTCCTGGAGCTAGGGAGCCGGAGAGGATCTGTTCCTAGTTGGTTGGGAGGAAACAGTTTCAGGCAGTGATCTAGCAGCAGTGGATAAGGGAGAAAAGACTTAACCAACAAGAATTTTTAGGTATTTTTCTAGTGGATTTATTTAGTTGATTTATTATAAATATTGTAAACTAATTGTTCAAATTATTAGTGAGTTCATTCCTTCAAGTTAAATTTGCTAGAAATGCTTACTAGTTTAGAAATCAGAATTAGTTTTATTACAGCATAATCAAGTTTTGTTCCTAAGTCCTTCCATAGATACAAAAGTTAAAATTTATAAACAGAAACTTAACATTGTAACATAATAAAAAAGTTGCATTGATAGTATGATGCATGTACCATAATTTCATAGGATAAAACTCAAAGCCCTCTAGGAGAGGGCTATTACAAAACCTATGTATATATTGCTTTGAGTCTTGATCTACTGAATAAGATAATGTTAGTGGGAGGATCCTCAATGGATCTAGGAACTACATTATAAAAACATAGGTTTTAGGTGCACGATTTGTTTCCTGATAGGCCATTTGAAGGATCCCTGGCCAAAGGCAAAGATCTTTCCAAGGGAAAAAGGAAAAATGTCAAAACCAAAGGGTGGACTCACTATTTGTAAGGAGTAATTTTGAAGAAGGCAATGTAGCCACAACAAGGAACATCACTTAAGAACATAATGCCTCCATCTGGGCTAAGTGGCAAAGGCATGGATTCAATTCTATCGAAGGAGCCAATTCTTCATTTGCATATTATTATCATCGAATTCCTTTCAGGGGCATTGAAGAGGTAGAACAAATGGGATAACTCAAATCCAAAATGGGAAATAACCCTTTCATTCACATCAAGGAAGCAAAACGAATAGTTTTCCTAGATCCTCCACCAACCTCAAACCAGTCCATTGAGGCCAGAGAAATCTGAAAGAAAAGGGGAAAAAAGGTGAACCTGACAACATTCATGATCTTGATTGGAAGTAAAAATCATGTCTTCGAAACTTGGCAAATACTCTAGGTCGAAACATTCCACTCAATAACCATAGAGTGTGAGTAGCTATTCTAACTTAGATAAAAGGGTTAAACATTGAAAATGAGACCCCATAAATGAGTATGTAGGGATCGAACATTGAAAACCAAACCCAATAAAAGATCAGCGTGATGTGGATGTAAATTACAAATATGCGTTCATCCCAACGATATTTTCTTTTTAGATTTAAGGGAATTAGCAACTGGCCGAGATCCAAGTTCAAATCTAGTTGGTTACTACTATAAATCCTAGGTTAATTGTCAGTAGCCTGCAAGCCAACACCTAGTAAAAAACTCATGACTCAACCTAGGGTCGAGACGTCCTGAAACACCCACGAGAGGTAGGTGCCTACCCTTCCAATGAAGCCATAACAAACCACACGTCTTTGGCAAGGATTGAACCCAAGTAGGGAGCAATTTATTCACTCTTTGCTACCGTTCAAGATACAACCTTATATACTAACACTGGTATGATCACACCCAAATTTAATATATGTGGTTTACCCCTAGGATCTACATACTAAATGTAAAGGATCACTAATGGCTGTATCTTTTTTTAATTTCCTTTATTTAACCAAAGGAAAATGTGGTTGTCCTTAAGCTCCCTTCAACTTTTCATAAGAGATAGTTGGGAAAAATACATCTCTATCTCAAGGGAACTCTGAGTAAATAATTTTCATCCTTAAGCTCCCCTCAACCATTGATAAGAGATGGTTGGGAAAAAGATATATCTATCTCAAGGGAACTCTAGCTAACTAATTATCATCTTGCATATGATTCCATTCTAATTTCACTACACGAAATATTTTTGGATGATATGTTGAATTGTCATGATGCATTTGTTAAAGCTATAAATGTTGTTGTATCAACCACAATAATTTGTGTGGTATGATCAACAATCATCAAGTTCATAGTTTTCTTAATCCAATTTGTACGATTTTTAAAATTCAAGAAATTAGATGTTACTTGGGAATACCTTTCGGTGTAGATATTAATTTTGTTTAAAGGTAATAGGAAGTTATGTAGTTTGTACTGGATTGCAAAAAAGGAATTTGACTATATCCAGGGAACAAATTACATACTTCTCCATATCTTATATTAAAATTGTGTCCAATAGTCTCGTGACTACATACATCCTTGTAAAAAAAATCTACAGTGCTTCAAACCACCATAATTATAACTATATTGCATTACATATTGTCTAAAAAAATACAAAA
>ML835213.1:0-15479 GCA_009831015.1 Picea engelmannii | reverse complement strand
AATCTCTTCTCATCGCATAATCTCTTCTATCTCTCTTACTCTAGCCCATCCCAGGTCCTCTTGACCTTTATTTATACATTACAATAGCTCACTGACAACCTTAGGTCAAAACCTAGGTGTCCACAACCCTAAATGCTAAAGCCCTAGGTCAACTTGACCCATATTTTCCGGGCTTCGCCAACTTGTCTTTCCTTCCTTCACGCACGGTGCTCCAAAGCATCTGTTGACATCTTCTTTTTCTTACTGAGTTGTCCACGATCCCTCTTCCTTTCTGATCTATCGTTCTCGATCTCCTAGTCCAATGGCTTGCTTTCTCTTACTTCGCTCCGTCTTTTTTTCTCTTTTGCTCACTTCGACCCAGTATCAGTCACTGTGTCTTCCGTGCAGTTCACGTTTTTCCTTTTCTCCCTTAATATTCGCTTGCTTCCATAACCAAGGGCCAACATGCCCCCAACACTCACCCGTGACTCGTCCCAAGGCACTTCAGGTTTGAAATTTCTATTTCATTTCGACTTCAGATTGCGCAGGGCAGCCTGTGCTTTCTACTCTGTCCCTCCCTTCTATGTGCAGACTGTCTTTTCTGTGTCTGGTACCCAGTTTTAATTACACCTGGTACCTAGACCCTTTTCCTTATGCTTTTACTAAGAGCTGCGAGGCAACTGGTTATCATAATACAATTTCAACCGTCTTCCATTCACCAAGCCTTCCTTCCATTCTCCAGTCAAAGTCTTCAACTGCGTAACTCCTCCTTCTGTAACATAGGCAACCTCATATGGCCCAAGCTAATGCATCCTGAACTTCCCTGGATGCCTCATGAACTTACTGTCATATACCAATACTAGATCTTCTTGCTTGAAAGCTTTCTTCTTGATGTGTCTATCATGATAGGCCTTTTCTCTTTCTTTTTGAACCTACTGGTGAAATCCTGCAATAAATTTGTCTTCTTCTAGTTCGACCAACTGCGCAAGCCTCTCTTGCACAACGTCAGTGTCATCCATATCTGTAAAGGCTGCAATTCTTAGACTAGGAACCAAATATTCCATGGGTACAACTGCTTCTAGACCATAGACCAATTTAAAGGGGGTCTGTATGGTCATTTTCTTGCAAGTGGTTCTATAGGCCCATAATTCTGCTGGTACTCTCAAATCCCAATCATCCCTATTCACGCTGCATATCTTCGTCAACACTATCTCCAAGATCTTATTGAATGCTTCAACTGTCCCATTTGCTTGTGGATGATAGGGCGTTCTCTTCTGATGGTGAACTTCAAATTCCTGAGTTAAGGCTTCAATAGTCTTGTTAATAAAATGTGTGCCTTGATTGCTCATAAGGATTTTTGGGCATCCAAAGCTGGTTATGATATCATCAAATATGAAGTGCGCAACTGTAGTTGCACTACAGTCCTTAACTACTCTTGCTTCTGCCCATATGGTCAAATACTCTGTCATAGTGATTATGTATCTAGCTCCTGTGCGCTTTCTTGGTGGGTTGATAGGTCCCACGAAGTTAATGGACCATTTCTCAAATTCCTGTAAGGTCAGCTGAGGTGCTAAAGGAATCTCATCTCTTCTGGACGGTTTCCCAACTCTTTGGCATACATCACAGGCCTTATAGTATTCCTTAGCATCTTTGTGTAGAGTAGGCCACCAAAGGCCAACCCTAAGAATCTTCTGCGTTGTTTCTTTCCCTGCGTAGTGTCCTCCTGCGATGCCTTCATGTGCTTCTGTGATGATCAATGGTCTCTCTGCTTCCATAACACACCTCAATATCTCATCAGGTCCCATCTTGTATAGCTGTCCAGCTATAAGTGAAAAATATGCAGCGTGCACTACCAACTGTTTCTTCTGAATAATTGTATAATCACTAGGTGCCATTCTTGTTGATAGGAACTACACTATCGTCGCGAAGTGATCATCAACCTCGATGATGGCCATAAAATGTGCATCTGGCAGTGTATCCTCCAAACTAGTAGGCTCCTCTCCATGTTCCAACATCAACAAGTGGTCAGGACCTTTGTTCATTCTTTCTGGCTTAACCACGATCTCAAAATCATATTCCTGAAATAGTAGAAGCCATCTGCATATTCTTCCCCCCAACATTGGCTTGTTGACTAGGTATTTAAGTGCAAAATGATTAGTGAACATCTTAAAATGTCCTCCCAACAAGTAGTGGCGGAACTTTTGCAACACATACACCATGGCTAATCCTTCTCACTCAGTGGTGGTGTAATTAATCTCAGCTGTTGATAGCTTCCTGCTAGCAAAGGCTAACGGGTGGTCAATGTCTCTAGCTCCCGGTTGTGCTAACACTTCTCCTAATGTGATAGAAGATGCATCGACATGCACGTGAAATTCCTTACTCCAATCTGGGAAAACCAGAATAGGCATAGTAACCATTTTCTGTTTCAGTGTGTCGAAGCTCTACTAGCATTCTTCTGTCCAATGAAACTGACCGTCTTTCCTTAAAATCTTCTCCATGGGTGCTGTGATCTGTGCATAGCCCTTAATGAACTTCCTGTAGTATCCAGTATGTCCCAACACAGTGCACAATTGTTTGACTAAAGTACGATGGGGTAGATCGACTATAATGACAATCTTGGATGGATCTACCAACAATCCCTGCTTACACACAATATGGCCCAACAACACTTTGAAGGGTGAAAAGAAGATGGACTTATTTAGGTTCAAGGAAATCTGACACTGCCTGCACTTATCCAACATTAGTCTTAAACATTCAATATGATTTTGCAAAATGCTAAAAACAATCCAATCATCAAAATATGCTTCCAGGAATTTATGTAAAAACTTCTTAAACGCTTCGACCACCACCCTGGAAAAGATGGCTGGTGCATTCTTCAATCCAAATGGAATCACTTTATGCTGGTAGGATCCCCATTCTGTTGCAAATGTGGTCTTATGGCGATCTTCCTTGGCAATCCGAATCTGATGGTATCCTGAAAATCCATCTGTAAACGAATATACCTCCTTTCCTCCTACATTGTCTAACACTTCATCAGTGAATGACGTAGGGAATGGGTCATGCAAATAGGCATCATTCAGCTTCCTAAGATCTACATAGATCCCGATTTCTCCTGTCTTCTTATCTTGTACCACCATAGGGCTAATCCACTCTGACTCTTCAACAGGTTCTATGATTCCTTCTTCCAACATTC
Source organism: Picea engelmannii (assembly GCA_009831015.1). Classification (NCBI taxonomy): domain Eukaryota; kingdom Viridiplantae; phylum Streptophyta; class Pinopsida; order Pinales; family Pinaceae; genus Picea; species Picea engelmannii. The sequence continues at coordinate 12,307 of ML835213.1, read as the reverse complement.
TATCAAGCTCAATCTTCACTTTCTCCTTATATTTAGGGTTCAATCTATAGGGTCTCTGTTTGATCGGCCTTGCGTCTAGTTTCAAAGTGATCCTCATCTCTCCCATTGGCCCTTTAATGCCCTTCATATCAGTGAACTTGGTTGGAAACAAGTCTTGATACTCATGTAGTAACTTTGTGATCTTGTCAATGGTGGCAACATCCCAATAATCTCCAACATCTGCAAGTTTTGGTGTCTTTTCTGTTCCAATGTTGATTTTTTTGATTTTAATTGGCTGTCCAACGAAAGGTAGTTCAACTCCTAGTCCTTCTACATCTCTTTGTCCTTCTGTTTCTGCGATGTTCACATTTCTAGGATCATCACCTTCAGCAGCATTGATATTGTAACAACCTTGCAACTTCTGAAGAGGCGCAATCCATTCATCCTCTTCTTGCTCCAAAGGGAGGCTAGGTACCTCCTCTAACACTTTCTATCTTACAACCTGTAATGCTTGATCTACTTTAGGATAATGGCTTTCAAACAAAAAAGTATTTACAAAGTTCTGGGTCATACCTTCCCAATCTGCAGTGATGAGACACAGTTCTGCTTGAAGATACCAGTTGATTGGAGTTGTGTCTAGTGTGTTAATGAATTTGTGTACCGATTGTTCTTGAGGAATGTTGCTCCAGGCTTCCTCGCAACTTCGCACATGGTGCTTCAGACAACTTTGACGTGTGCACCTAACTTCATAGCCTTCTACTTGCTCTAAAAATCGCGTTGTCATCAAAGTGCGACATTGTACCCAGTCTGTAATATTGTTTTTGTGTGTCCCCCACCATCTCGCTGGAGTTGATTTCAGGGCCTCATCCATTGCCAACAATCTTTGTTGTGTTGGTACAATTTCTTCAAAGTTCACTAAGAATGCTTCTAAGTGATTTAGACCATCAAAGGTGGGCAAGTTACTTACTATTGTGCCGATCCAACGGACTTCTCTGGTTAATCTAACACATTTCCTTGTAGATACTTTGTACATTTTGTTCTGCCAGTTCTTTTTGAACCTGCTGGTGAAATCCTGCAATAAATTTGTCTTCTTCCAGTTCGACCAACTGCGCAAGCCTCTCTTGCACAATGCCAGTGTCATCTATATCTTTAAAGGCTGCAATTCTTAGACTAGGAACCAAATATTCCATGGGTACAACTACTTCTAGACCATAGACCAATTTAAAGGGGGTCTGTATGGTCATTTTCTTGCAAGTGGTTCTATAGGCCCATAATATTGCTGGTACTCTCAAATCCTAGTCATCCCTATTCACACTGCATATCTTCATCAACACTATATCCAAGATCTTATTGAATGCTTCAACTGTCCCATTTGCTTGTGGATGATAGGGCGTTCTCTTCTGATGGTGAACTTCAAATTCCTGAGTCAAGGCTTCAATAGTCTTGTTAATAAAATGTGTGCCTTGATCGCTCATAAGGATTTTTGGGCATCCAAACCTGGTTATGATATCATCAAATATGAAGTGCACAACTGTAGTTGCACTACAGTCCTTAACTACTCTTGCTTCTGCCCATCTGGTCAAATACTATGTTGCAGTGATTATGTATCTAGCTCCTGTGCGCTTTCTTGGTGGGTTGATAGGTCCCACGAAGTCAATGGACCATTTCTCAAATTCCTGTAAGGTCAGCTGAGGCGCTAAATGCATCTCATCTCTTCTGGACGGTTTCCCAACTCTTTGGCATACATCACAGGCCTTATAGTATTCCTTAGCATCTTTGTGTAGAGTAGGCCACCAAAGGCCAGCCCTAAGAATCTTCTACGCTGTTGCTTTCCCTGCGTAGTGTCCTCCTGCAATGCCTTCATGTGCTTCTGTGAGGATCAATGGTCTCTCTGCTTCCATAACACACCTCCTCAATATCTCATCAGGTCCCATATTGTATAGCTGTCCAGCTATAAGTGAAAAATCTGCAGCACGCACTACCAACTGTTTCTTCTGAATAATTGTATAGTCACTAGGTGCCATTCTTGTTGACAGGAACTGCGCTATCTCCGCGAAGTGATCATCAACCTTCTTGATGGCCAGAAACTGTGCATCTAGAAGTGTATCCTCCAAACTAGTAGGCTCTTCTCCATGTTCCAACATCAACAAGTGGTCAGGACCTTTGTTCATTCTTTCTGGCTTAATCACGATCTTGAAATCATAGTCCTGAAATAGCAGAAGCCATCTGCATATTCTTCCCCCCAACACTGGCTTGTTGACTAGGTATTTAAGCGCAAAATGATGAGTGAACATCTTAAAATGTCCTCCCAACAAGTAGTGACAAAACTTCTACAACGCATATACCATGGCTAATCCTTCTCACTCAGTGGTGGTGTAATTAATCTCAGCTGTTGATAGCTTCCTGATAGCAAAGGCTAACGGGTGGTCAATGTCTCTAGCTCCTGGTTGTGCTAACACTGCTCCTGATGTGATAGAAGATGCATCGACATGCACGTGAAATTCCTTACTCCAATCTGGGAAAACCAGAATGGGCACAACAACCATTTTCTGTTTCAATGTGTCAAAGCTCTACTAGCATTTTTCTGTCCAATGAAACTGATCATCTTTCTTTAAAAGCTTCTCCATGGGTGCTGTGATCTATGCATAGCCCTTAATGAACTTCCTGTAGTATCCAGTATGTCCCAACACAATGTGCAATTGTTTGACTAAAGTACGAGGGGGTAGATCGACTATAATGACAATCTTGGATGGATCTACTAGCAATCCCTGCTTACACACAATATGGCCCAGCAACACTCCGAAGGGTGAAAAGAAGATGGACTTCTTTAGGTTCAAGGCAATATGACACTGCCTGCACTTATCCAACATTAGTCTTAAACATTCAATATGATTTTGCAAAATGCTGAAAACAATCCAATCATCAAAATATGCTTCCAGGAATTTATGAAAAAACTTCTTAAACGCTTTGACCACCACCCTGGAAAAGATGGCTGGTGCATTCTTCAATCCAAATGGCATCACTGTATGCTGGTAGGATCCCCATTCTGTTGCAAATGTGGTCTTATGGCGATCTTCCTTGGCAATCCGAATCTGATGGTATCCTGAAAATCCATCTGTAAATGAATATACCTCCTGTCCTCCTACATTGTCTAACACTTCATCAGTGAATGACGTAGGGAATGGGTCATGTAAACAGGCATCATTCAACTTCCTAAGATCTACATAGATCCTGTTTTCTCCTGTCTTCTTATCTTGTACCACCATAGGGCTAATCCACTCTGACTCTTCATCAGGTTCTATGATTCCTGCTTCCAACATTCTGTCAAGCTCAATCTTCACTTTCTCCTTATATTTAGGGTTCAATCTATAGGGTCTCTGTTTGATCGGCCTTGCATCTGGTTTCAAAGGGATCCTCATCTCTCCCATGGGCCCTTTAATGCTCTTCATATCAGTGAACTTGGTTGGAAACAAGTCCTGATACTCATGTAGTAACTTTGTGATCTTGTCAATGGTGGCAACATCCCAATAATCTCCAACATTTGCAAGTTTTGGTGTCTGTTCTGTTCCAATGTTGATTTTTTTGATTTTAATTGGCTGTCCAACGAAAGGTATTTCGACTCCTGGTCCTTCTACATCTCTTTGGCCTTCTGTTTATGCGATGTTCACATTCCTATAATCATCATCTTCAACGACATTGACATTGTAACAGCCTTGCAACTTCTGAAGAGGCGCAGTCCATTCATCCTCTTCTTGCTCCAAAGGGAGGCTAGGTGCCTCCTCTAACACTTTCTGTCTTACAACCTGTAATGCTTGATCTACTGTAGGATATTGGATTTCAAACAAAAAGGTATTTACAAAGTTCTGGGTCATACCTTCCCAATATGCAGTGATGAGACACAGTTTTGCTTGAAGATACCAGTTGATGGGAGTTGTGTCCAGTGTGTTAATGAATTTGTGTACCCACTGTTCTTGATGAATGTTGCTCCAGGCTTCCTTGCAACTTCGCACATGGTCCTTCGGACAACTTTGACGTGTGTACCTAACTTCACAGCCTTCTACTTGCTCTGAAAATCGCGTTGTCATCAAAGTGCGACATTGTACCCAGTTTGTAATATTGTTTTTGTGTGTCCCCCACCATCTCGCTGGAGTTGATTTCAGGGCCTCATCCATTGCCAACAATCTTTGTTGTGTTGGTACAATTTCTTCAAAGTTCACTAAGAATTCTTCTAAGTGATTTAGACCATCAAAGGTGGGCAAGTTACTTACTATTGTGCTGATCCAATGAACTTCTCTGGTTAATCTAACACATTTCCTTGTAGATACTTCATACATTTTGTTCTACCAGTTCTCCAGTGATTCTTCTAAATCTGTTGAGCATGCGCTGTCACTTCGCCATCTCAAATTCCCATCTGCTGTAGGATTAATGTAGTCCTGTTGTCTGGCTGTTAATTTGTATATTTTTTCTAGTTCATATGCGTGGTCTTCTTCTCTGATGGGTTTTGTGTATCTATGAACTTCATCGGGATCCAAAGGTGCAATGAACCTAAGGCCATCTCCTTCAAATGTCTTTCTTCTTTTCTTTAAATCAACCACAGTGGAATTATTGAAAGCCCAATCAATTCCTAACAATGCAGGGTAAGGACAACTATCATCAACTATCTCAATCACCTTGAAGTCTGCAAATGTCCTTACTCCATCGATATCCACAGGGACACGCTTCAGTCTTCGAAAGGGGTTTACAACTTGCTGATTATCCATCCTAAGTCTGATAGGGGAATAGATGAACTTAGGTTTTCCCATCAGTGCCCAGGTCTGCTTCGTCATGACATTGACCTCCAACCCTAAGTCGAGGACCACATAGTCTATATCGTACTCTCCAATCTGAGCATTAAGGTGTAGTTCTTTATTTGTCCTTCTCTTCTTTGATAGTTGATGTACTGCTTTATTCAACAAAGGATCTACTCTTCCTATCTCATACTGTCTGACCAAATTTTGTAGTTCTTGTATGGATTTTTCATCTTTAATCAACTCAATAAATGTATACAAGAAACTGACAAGTTTAGTCACCTCTTTTCCATCTCCGGGCGAAGAAGACTGATCAAATGCCAGAGGCATTCCAAATTCTCTTACTTCTGGTCAAACCTTTGATGAATAAGCCTAATCTCTTCCGAATTCCTTTCTTGCTTCCTCAATTATTTGCTTCTCTTTCCTTGGATCAAACTCTTGTGTCTTCTCTGCAGCTTTCTCGACTCCTGATTCTTCTGTAGTCTTTCCTTGGACCACTCTGTATTCTCCTGTAACAACGCCTCCTCTAGCGATAAAAATGACTCTGGGATATGCTCCACGAGGTTTTTCTTTGATTAGTTGTGTTTGCTGGTTTCCTCCTCATTTCTCCTGAAGCTTAGATAACAATGCTGGACATTCCTCGATAACATGCTCGAATGAGTTGCAATAGTTGCAAGTGGTACAAGGGTTCCGAAAGTCCCTTGCTAAGTGTCCTGGCTATGTGCAATTATAACAAATGATCTATCCTCGACCTCGACCCATACCTCCTCCTCTTCCTTTTCCTCGAAATCCACCATGAGGGTTGAAGTTTCCTCTCCCAGGGGAATTATATTGCACAGTTATTCCTTCTTGCTATACTTCGCCTTGAATTTTGTATATATCCCTCGACCTTTCATGCATGAGATTGTAAGCCCTACAATCCCTGTCATTGTGTCCTACTGACTTATAGAACGTGCAATACAAACTTGTGGGTGTATGGACGTATTTTTGCAGATAGTAACATTCACCAGGGCGGTGTCGATTTCTACATACCTCGCACCAGGGTAGGGTAACTTGCTTCAAAGGGCTCAGAGCTACAAAGGCCAAGTATTCATGAAATAGGGGACAATGCTCCTTGTCATGGCCTTCTGATTTGCATCTGATACACTAGATGTCTTCTCTTTTATCTTTTTCCTTGTCTTTCTTCATATCTTTGACCTGTAGTGATAAGCTAGTTAGCTGACTCAAGATTTGACTCATACCTGAGATGGATTCTCCCATCGGGGCTGATTATAATTTCATGGCGATCTCCAGTGCCTCAGCCTGCAAAGTAATATTTTATTGCATCAGAGGAACTCTTATGTGTGGCAAGAGGGAATCAATGAACCATTCCTTGTTCTTCTCATCTAGGATCTGAAAACTCAAATGGCATCTCAAGGTCTTAAATCTCTGATCAAACTCCCACATAGGTTCAACTGTTCTCTACTTGATTTCTTTTAGTTTTGTAATGCACTGTGATTCTGACTTCGGTTTCTTGAATTCGACAATTAGCACAGTCTTAATGGAATTCAACGTCTTAGGTGTAGATCCTTGGACGAATTTCATGTACCATCTCAGTCCGCGATCTCTTAGGGTAATGCTAAAATGAGCTCGTTTGACAACTTCGTCAGTGATATTCTTAATACTCCACATAGATTCACATAGAAACCAGTGCTGATCAGGATCTTCAGAGCCATCTCCTCTAAAGGTGGGTAACCTCATCTCATCTGCCATAGATCTTCCTAGGTTTCCTGACTGAGTATGTGGTGGACTTCTAGTGACAGTGCTTTGAACGTTCTGATGAATTAAGTTACTCTGGTTACTTAATGCTGCTGAAGCAACATGAGGAATAATAGTACTTCAACAATCAATGCAATTCTTGAAGTTTTTGGCTCTTCTCGGTGAGGTTACTTTGTCCTAGCAGATTCTGAATGCTCTTCGTTTGTCAAATCTACCTCTTCTCCACTCTAGAACCCTTCGTCTCCATATTTCTGGTTAAATAGGTTCGCCAGATGAACTTCTATGAACACTTTCCCACTGCGCGTATGTCCAGCCTTTGTGTCACTGTTGCTGTCTGAATTTTTGAACATTAGATCTTTCGATCTGACTGATTACTGTATATTCAAGAAGTTCTTCTCATGCAATAACATCTTGATCTTCAACTTCAGAAAATGTAAAAATTTTCCTCTAGGTCCCTTAAATAATATCTCTCTGCTTGGCTATACAATTCCACTCTGTCAACAACAAACTCAGTGATATACCCTCCGATGGTACTATCAAACTTGTGATCTAGTGCTCTTGACACGACATTGTCAACTCTCTTGACCTTCTTGATCATCACCGACAACCAAGCCACAGGTGTTCTGAGTCTGAATTCGAACTGGGTATCTGCTAACCTAGCTAGCCACTCATATAGCTCCCGATGGATTCCTCCAAAGAAAATATTGTGTATATCAGTAAAAATATATCTTCCCAACCAATCCTCTGTACCAAGACTGGGGTTCTTGTTCTGGGCTTCAACGAAGTCCTTTTCTTGATCTTCTATCCACTTCTGAATCTCTGTCTTCGATGGAAACCACCTTAACATTCCCTCAAGAAGATTCATGTCCCGACAACGGAACCATTTGTTGGCATAGGGGCAGACCCAGGGTTAAGCTCTAACAACACACCAACAAGCCCTAACTATTGGCCCTTTCGGAAACACCTGCAAAGAAGATGCAGTCTCACCTGAATTAGCTATAGGGGGTTGTGGGACATAGGTGTCTACAACCAGAGGAAATGCATAGTGGATTCACAGTAACAACACATAGTCACCTAGTTATTATTTATCTTCCTTAAACCTACTGTGCAAGTTATATTTCAGATCTAACACAATATCACAATAGAAAATATCAAATGACAGAGAACAAAACATCAATCACACATAACACAAGATATACGTGGTTCACCCTCTCCCTAGGGCTATGTCCACATAACTGTGCTTTATGATATATTAAGAGGGAAGCATACAGTTCTTATCTGTGCTCTTAGCTAGAAAATCTTCTCTTCTTCTCTCTATTTCTCTCCCCTCCCTACGCACCCAGCTGTAGGGTTGATCTTCACACCCAGTTGAAGATCTTACAATACAGACTACTCTCGCAATACAATAGTTCTCTCTCAATAAAAATCTCTTCTCATCGCATAATCTCTTCTATCTCTCTTACTCTAGCCCATCCCAGGACCTCTTGACCTTTATTTATACATTACAATAGCTCACCAAAAATCTTAGGTCGAAACCTAGGTGTCCACAACCCTAAATGCTAAATCCCTAGGTCAACTTGACCCACGTTTTCAGGGCTTCACCAACCTGTCTTTCCTTCCTTCACGCGCGGTGCTCCAAAGAATCTGTTGACATCTTCTTTCTCTTGCTGAGTTGTCCACGATCCCTCTTCCTTTTTGATCTGTCATCCTCGATCTCCTAGTCCAGTGATTTGCTTTCTCTTACTTCGTTTCATATTTTCTGCTCTTTTGCTCACCTCGACCCAGTATCAGTCACTGTGTCTTCTATGCAGTTCATGTTTTTCCTTTTCTCCCTTAATATTTTCTTTCTTCCATAACCAAGGGCCAACAGAGAACCACAGTAAAACTTGTGTTCTATGTGATATTTATTGAATGCTTACTTTCTTTTAATGGTTAGCTTATGAATAAATGATTAACTAGATATATTGGTATGCATACATGAGGCTAAAGATGAATGAATCCTAGAAATACTTAAATATTTAACAAGGATAATGCATTAATAAAGATAGAATACACTTCCAGATCCCCACTCAATCCTAGGCTACAAACACATGGGTATTGTAGTCACCCATAAATCTATCACGGGTGAGACTGCGCGGTGCACTCTGTGCGCAACATTTCCTTATGGTTTACCAGGAGGGCCGATAGGTTTAGAGGGTTTTGTTGGAAACCTGTTTAGATCCGAACCTGGTTCATCCCAAGAACTAAAAGATATAACCAACAAATGGTTCAATTGCTAGCTGTAACTGCATAGGATTGAGTAGATGGGATCCGTGGAAGAAATGCGTGGAGAATGAGGGTATAGAAGGGAATGTTTAGGCCATGGAATCCAACAAAGGCGGAGATTGAAATATGGTTGAAAGAAAAGGAACTTGAGTTTTCACAGAAGGATAACATAAACCCTAAGTTAACACCACGCAAATATCTCGACAAATATGTGTTTAGTGACTTGCATGAGGTATTTTTCTGTGATGTCCTGCATTTATTGCAGGAGTGGTTATTGAGGTTAAAAGACAACCACCCTACAAATCAAATCAAATAGCTGGAGTTGAATCCCGTGGATATCACACAATTACAAAAAGTTAATAACAAATTTACGTGCGTAGTAGATTTCTGGTTAGACAATATTGTAGCAGGATTTATCACCGAATTTGCAGTAGATACTGTGAAGTCCTACACCGCAACAGAGCAAGATTTTCTAAAAGGACCCAGAGGTCGGTACATCAGATCACTATATACTTCAATCAATATTTTATTGTATGACAATGGTGTGATTACCATGGAATCATACAACTAGAATTCCCTGCGTGCATGGGGGAAGGGGGGAAGCACTGACATGAGGTGGAGAAATGGAGGAGGATATGGAAAAGAGAAAGAAGAAGGAGGCCATGGACCTAATCATGATGGAAGAATACTAGATAAAGCAGTTAATGGCAGAAGCTGGAAAGATGCACAGTGGAGCACCCTACCAATATAAGATGAATAGCAAGAAGAGATCCATAACCGATAGAGAGGGCTTGGAAAATGAGGAAGATGAGGTAGAGGATCTCTGGGCTATGGATACTATTGAGGAAATACTGTGTGAAACATATGAAAGGAAAACACGAGGTCCAAGGGCAGGAACAACAGGCAGAACTCTAATTTAGATCATCGTCAGTGTGGAACCTATAACCCCATGTGCGACTAGTACACCAAAATGAACACCAACGTTTAGAAAACTGAATTTTAGTGGAAGAAGAACAACATGACAAGGATCCAATCAAGGAGCATCAATTGGGGGAGCCAATTCAAGAAGCAATATTCAAATATATACACCGTGCGAAGGAAATAGTTCAACACAGTTCAAAATGGTAGGACATGATCCCATGAACAAATTACCAGAATTTCGAGGAGAGGCATCGGGGGACCCTGACAAGAACTTATTCATCTGTGAGAAGATCTGGGAAGTAAAGAAAATCATAGATGAGGATACAAAAATAAAAAATTTATCTATCACGCTAAGAGACCACACATTAGACTGGTACATGAGCTAGATGTAAACAATCCACCAGGAGTAACAAAGACTATTGCATATGTAAAAAAACTAGTGATAAACGAATTTCAGAAGCCCAGATCAGAGGACGAGTATATGAATGAAATGATTGAAATTAGGAAAAAACCATGTGAATCTGTTTGGGAGATTGATCATAGGTTTAAACGCCTAAAAGGTAAGTTGAAATATGCAATGACCGACATGCAACATAGGCACTTATTTGTGAATTCACTGTTACCACATTTGGAATACCCATTAATACAACATAAGTTCCAAACTAAGGTAGAGGCTTTGCAGGAAACCTTAGAACTGGAAGAGAGCCAATATCAACAGATAGATCCAACAATAGAGGATCTAAAGGAAGATTTGAAGAACCTAAGATTCCAACTTAACTAGAATAAGGGTAAAGAGAAAAGAGAAGTTGTTTGGTGTACCCTATGCAGGATAGAAGGACACCATACAAACGAATGTCCAATGTTCGTGATATATATTGAAATAGGATTACCAAAACCTTTTCCAATAGGAGGAACATGGTGCGAGATTTGTAAAACACATGGGCATTATCGATATCACTGTCCAATGATGCAAAAGTATAAGACAGTAGCGAAAAGTTCATATTGCATTTTTTACAAGTCAGTGGGTCATGATGATAAAGATTGTAGGACGATGGAGCCGATGAGAGAAATAACTTCAGATACTTATAGGGTGGAATCATAAATGATGACATGACAAGATGCACCTCAGTTCAACTAGGTACCACCACAATACAATAATGCTTAGCCACAGTATAACCCTGTGAAGTATAATCAAGTACCTCAGTACAACACACCACATGGAGATCGAGGTGGAGGACGAGGGAGAGGAGGATTTGGACGAGGCAGAGGACCAATAGTGTGCCACAACTGCCAAAAAATAGGACATTATGCAAGGGATTTTCCACTTCCACCAATGACATGTATGTACTGTCATGCAATAGACCATGACACAGAAGACTGTCCAACACTCTTGGGAAAGATCCAAGAAAAAAGGAACTAGAACAACCATAATGTCCAGTGGATTTCTGTAGATTCTAGGGATGATGGGAGAAATATCAATATAGTCACTTGAGGAGGAGCCAAGACAAGAACTGATGCAGTAAAACAAGATCCAACACAACACCAATGGGTTAAGAAGAAAACTGAGCCACAAAAGCAGTTTGATGCACAAAAAGAAAATGAAAAATTTAAGGAGGCTAGACATGAGTTTCTCAAGAAAAATGTTGTGTCTACATCAACCGCGCAACAAACTCAGAACTCACCAATGTACGATATGCCCTCTTCAATGGACCATACCTGTCAAGGAAAACCTTTAGAGAAAGTAAGTACCATATAATTTTTTTTGCAATACTGTGTTAAGTTATTGACTGATCCATCATCTGTTAAGATCTTACAAAATATTCTAGAAAGATGTAACACAGAGGTAGAAGTGAAATTAGAGAAGAAAACAATGAATCATCTCCATACAAGAAGGACAAGTAGGGAATTCAGACTAAATGCTTATATTGGGGACTTCAACATGGGTGATATTATACTGGTCTTAGACTCTGAAGTAAATGTCTTACTGTTGGTCCCCGGTTTTGACCATGTTCTTTGCCCATACTACATACCATTGACCTCCAACTATATGCCAGTACCACCCTTTTTGACCTCCTTTTGATATAATCAACATCCCTTTACCACCCAAAGGGGGCACCTAAGGTATCTTTGAAATTCAAGTTATTATCATGCATTTTTAATACTTTAATTTGATAAATGAGCTAATATCACTTGGGTAGGTACCATTGTTATTCTTGGCGCAGGGTTCCGATACCAGGTACCAACTCACACCGTAGCGGTACCAGTGGAGCAGTTCGAAACCGATGCATCATGGCATGCGTTATGGTTCGAAGAGGGAGATAGCAGAGTCACAGGCCAGCTGGAGCCATTGCCACAGAGTGCTCGAGAGTGTGATGATTACCTTGGATCGATTATGCTTCAAGTGTTCACACTTCGTGACACTACGTGTCATGAAGTTGTGAAACGAGTTTCAGCTTCATTGCAAGACTACTCTCGGATCAGGGATCCGTTGCTTTACGTTTTTCTGTCTAAAGACTGTTACAAACAATAGTATTGTGGATATAAACCCGTGTTCATTGCTGAGAACGGGTTACGAAGACTACGATTATCATTGCTGT
>ML835212.1:41608-58579 GCA_009831015.1 Picea engelmannii | reverse complement strand
TTGACATTTGGAGGGAGGCTATCTATAGAGAACTAATGGAAAAGATGATGAAAGCTAAATTCGAGGTTGAAAAATTAATGGTAAAAATAACTTTGAATTGTGGAAACTTAAAACATGATATTTGTTAGCAACAACAAGAGCGATGATGGTGGAGTTTCCATGAAAGAAAAAAACGTATTATTTACTTTGGAGTTGTAGAATTATTTATTACATGTAAATGGACATACTACTTATTGGCACAGGGGCAGACCCAGGGTTCAAATCTAGGAGCGCACCAACAAGCCCTAGCTACTGGCCCTTTCGGCAGCACCTGCGAAGTAGATGCAGTCTCACCCGAATCAACTATGAGGGGGTTGCAGGACAAAGATGTCTACAACCAGGGGAATATAAAGAGGTTCTTATTCCAACAACAACACAACATGCATTTATCATTCAACTAGCTAGATATATCCTTCACAGCGGTAGATCTGATCTAATACAATAATGCAGATAACAATATAACAACAATAGAGCTCAAAGCATCAATCACACACACAACAACAAATGTACGTGGTTCACCCTCTCTTTAGGGCTACGTCCACAGAACTATGCTTATGATATATTAAGATAAAGATTACAGTTCTGATTTGCACTCTTGGTCTGCAAATCCACTCTCTTCTTCTCTCTTCCTCTCCCTGTTCCTGCGCACCTAGCTGCAGGACTTGATCTTCACACACAACTAAAGATCTTACAATAACAGAAGGCTCTCACTCTGAGCACTTCTCTCTCACAATACAATGACCTCTCTATGCAATAATAGAGCTAAATTAATGACCCACACAACCACAACCCATATCCTCTTGACCTCTATTTATACATTACAATACCTCATCGACAACCTTAGGCCGAAACCTAGGTGTCAAAACCCTAATTACCAAAACCCTAGGTGTCTAAAACCCTAGGTCAACTTGATCCATGTTTTTCGAGCTTCGCCAGCCTGTCTTTCCTTTTTTTTCGCGCGATGATCCAAAGCATCCAATGATGGATTTCTCTGTTTGATGAGTTGTTCACGATCCTTCTTGCTTGCTGATCTGTTATCCTCGATCTCCTCATCTAACGACTTGCTTTTCCTCACTTTGCTCCATATTTTTTGTTCTTTTTCTCACTTCGACCCAACGACAGTCACTGTGTCTCCCGCGAAGCTCGCTTTTTACCTTTTCTTCCTCGTTCTTTGCTTCCTTCCATAACCAAGGGCCAACACTACTGTAAGACTTGGTTAGGCATGTGTATCCCTATTAAATCATCGGTAAATTCTAGACATAGACCTAGGTGACAGGGAGGGCATGTGAGATGGTTTTTGGTAGTCTGTGCTATGGTGCACCTGGATAGCATGAAATGAAGCCTATTCAAAGACTTGGTGAACTCCATTGTAAATGCGGTTGGAGGTGCGTGGTGACGGCTTACTTGGCTGAATTGGGTGAAGGGAATGTTCATGTCAGGGTGGAGCACTGAGACTCCATCATAAGGTACCTGGAGGTGAGAGGAAAAGGTTCACTTGGGTTGGCTTGGTCAGATTTGGTCAAGGTTTTGAATGAAAAGTTCAAGGTGGAGCACTGAAGGTGTCCACACTAGTACATTTGGGTTAAATTCTGACGATGCGTTCGATGAAATTGCCACTTTATATTGTTGGGAGAACGACAAACAACAGACCCCCTCAAACGTCATTTCACATGACATCGCTTTTCCGACACCATAGATATCATCTCTATTGTGACTTTTCATGCAGACATGTGTCATCTTAGATTTGACTGTCCAAACCCCATATCGTTGTCGCTACAACGACGTCAGAGACATCGGAATTCCGACGTCCCATTTCATCGGTCTCCACTACGTGGATGCTATGGGAGTGACGTTACCATGCACCATAATACTGACGTATGGTAACGTCGCTCAACCGATGATCAACTATATATCTTCGACGTATGTGCCATGGAAGCGAAGTTACCATACATCACAATTCTGACTTATTGTAACGTCGCTCAACAGATGACCAATTATATATGTCCGACGTATGTGCCATGGAAGCAACGTTACCATATGTTGCAATTTCGACTTATGGTAACATTGCTCAACCGACGACCAAATATATATCTCCGATGTATGTGCCATGGGAGCGACGTTACCATACGTCGCAATTACGACGTCATGTAGGTATTTAAAAAAATGTCAATTTTGACAAACCTCAAGCTTACCTCTTGATCTAACAAAGATGTACCTATCACATGTGTGGATGAAAACCTTTATAATATGCTCATAAATAGTTTTAGGTTCATGGATCAAACCTCTAGGGTTTGATCTCTTTCATAAGGACTTAGGAACAATTTTGCCAAGGTATAGACCATCACAAGACAACTGCAACAAGTACTCCACAAGAAGGGACATCAATGTATTGACCATAGCTGATAAAAAAAAACTAGGTACCCCACAAGAAGGGACAACAAGAACTCCAAAAATTGAGACAACAAAACTCTCCATATCAAACAAGCAAACCCTCCATAACACACAATCCATATCAAACCCTCCATAACTAAAAAGAAAGTAGCACTGGATAAACACTCCAACACAGGAGACAACAAAAGTGGAACCCTCACAAGGACCTCAACTCTACATGTGGCAGCTAGAAGAAGAGGCCACAACCTTCATATAGCAAAGAGACAACCCACGAAGGAGGCCACATCACTTGTACTCAACTTCGTGGCTCTAAAATGAAGACCTGACACCCACAAGGAGGCTCCTCAATCACTTTAGTAGGTCTGACATCTAATGAAGACACCTCTGCACAAAAAGGATAGGTCCGACAACTCTTGGGAGGCACATCATCATCTCTTGCACCAACAAACAATCAAGGAGTAGTACCCAACCAATACCAATACCAAACAAAACTCAAATATGAAATTGTTACACCAAATGGTGAGGCTGCACCAACAAACTCATATCTGAAACTGTTACATCAAATGGAGAGGCTGCACCAACAAAACTCTGATCTAAAACAATTACATCAAATAGAGAGGCCGTACCAATAAACAAAACTCAGATCTAAAATTGTTACATCAAATGGAGATGTCCCACCAACAAAACAAAACTTAGATCTGAAAAGATAGTCCAAAAATGAGGTTGCACCATCATCAAGAGAGAACAATTGAGGTAGCTGCAACAAATAGAAGAGTGAGGAGGGAGTGAGTGTGAGTGTAATAGAATACTAGAGGGTAGGGTCCTATTTATAGTTAGGGAGAGGGGTTAGGGCAATTTAAAAATATAAATATTAATTAAAATTTCAATTTCAATTAATATTAATTATAAAAACCCTAAACACATATAAAACCCCAATCACATAAAACAACAAGGGGGCACCTTTTAAGACAAAGTCAAGGGGGAGTCCATAATGGAAAACATGTCCACATGAGTCTCGTAATGACCTATAAACTTTATCATCACTGCATAAGGGGGTCCATCAACAATGTGGTCATGTCCATCTTCATAGGCACTCCTAGGTCTCATGGACCATCCCATGAGAGAGGAAGATGATGACACATCAACACATCTTGGTATTACACTAAGATCTACCTGGTTAAAGACCAGTTTCCCCAGAACACATCTAGGGCCCTAGAACACATCTAGGGTCTTATCCACCAAGGTACAAGGCCAAGGATAAACCAATGCATTAGGAAACGGTTCTGTGGAACACATCCAGGGGCCCTAGAACACATATAGGGAATATATCAACCACCAAGGAACACATCCAAGGATCAATCCAAGCATTGAGAAAGGATTCCCTGGAACACATGCAGGGGCCCTAGACACATCTAGGGACTTATATCAACCACCAAGGAACATATCCAAGGATCAATCCAAGCACTTAGCAAGGATGATCCCTTAGGAACCTACCATTTGGATGACATTTGCTTCCTAGAAGAAAGTGAGAAGATTCCCAAAGTTCCCAATGATGGATCTAATCAACTTTGGGTTTCCCCCAAAGATAGTTTGTTAAGGACTGGTTCATACTTCTCATTATCTAATTCAATACATCTTGATACCTTTTTATACAAGAAGGATGTTAAGGAACGTGTTTTTTAGCTTAATATTATTTCGGTGGAAGCTCTAATTTTTGCAACCCCATCATAACCCAAAAACTCACTCCCTTTGACCTAAGTTGTCCTCTAGTTTATGATGGTTATATTGAGTCTTGCACTAAAGAGAGGAGATGTTATAAGCATGTTATTCTAATTGAGATAGATAGCCATACTACTTAGCTTCCATCTTGTACCAAAGGAACAAAATTGCATCGTTGTGTAAAGGAGGACCATTTGGAGGCAGAGAGATAGTGAGATTGGAATGAACTGTTTGGAGTCCCAAACAAGATTGCAGTACACCCAAGTTGAAATGACCGTTTGAGGCGGAAAGATGTGAGATTGTAGTGCACTCTTCGGAGTGTCAGATCAGATCAGATTATGATTAGGGTTATATTCTATATTTTCTGGGAAGGGGTGGAGATCAGAAGTTGCGTTGCAAAGAGAACATCATTTGCATTCATTTTTCCTTTGACTGAACTGTTCAAGTATAAACTCAAATAAAAATAGTTTTAATCAATTTTGGAGAGTCAGGGATTATGATGTCCAAAATGAACAAAAGGGATCTTTACCAGGTGGCATGTATCATGTTCAAGTACATCCAAAATTCCTCCATTCTAAATGTGACTTCCCACACAAGGGAATTTGGAGATATTTCGACGTTGCTTGATAATGTAGTTGGAGATTTTCAAAATGGTGCAACTTTTGTCATTGTGGACAAAATTCATAACCCTAGGGACAATAGTCCAACTCTTATTTTCCAATGTAATGGAGGTGGAATGGATCTTGATTGCATGCAAAAATGTATGAGCTTGGGTTACTAAGTGAAAAATAATAGCACAACTATAGGACGATATGGAAGTGGATTCAATACAAGTACGATGAGATTAGGTGCAAATGTGATTGTTTTCAGTCGCTTTGCTCATGGAATCCTTTCTACACAGTGTATTGGGCTCCTTTCTTACACATTTTTGAGGATAAATATTCACAGCTGTTAAGGAATTCAATTCTTTATGAGCATCAGATTGTATATTCCCATCAATAGAGTCCAAAAGAACTCTAGAAAAGAATTAGAAACAAAAATTACATGAAGAGTGTCCTTAACTTGAGATCTCTCTCCTCCATCGTGGCCTTTGTGGTATTGAATAAACATTTCCATTAAGACAAATGTGAGGAAAATTTTAAGTACCCCATAATCGAAACAGTGTACATGGGTGGTTGGGTATGCTACAATTGGTATCAGAGCCAAGATTACAACACTAAGGGTTGTATGGGCTCAAGGGAAATGAATGACAATGCTTTTGGCATTTAGCATTTGAAAAAGAATAAGAAAAAAACATGCTCAAATCCTTTCTGCCTGAAACGATCATTTCAACTCGGGTGTACTGCAATCTCATGATGTCTGGGCCTCCAAACGGTTCATTGCAATCTCACTATCTCTTCGCCTCCAAAAGGTCCTTTCATTTTGGTTGCACTGCAATCTCATAATCTCTAAGCCTCCAAACGATCATAATGTTCATTTCAGTAGGTTCCATTCCTCCAAATATCTTGTCATCAGACCCAGAGATTGATGTAGATCATGACCTAGACCACCACATAGAGATAGATATAGATTTAGACGTTGACCTAGAGCTTGATGTAGACCATGACATAGACCCCCCTAGCTCCATCTAAGCCTAGGCATAACTTACACTGAATCCTTAACCCTCTATTAACACGAGCCATGAGGATGATGTAATATATTATTTTTTCTTTCTATGGAAAGTGTTAGCACTGAGAGTCACCCTCAAACTACTAGAGGATAATCCCAGTAACCATTTGATTTAAATAATTAAAACAAGTAATACTTGGTGGATCAACAAGAAAAGAGCAAAAGGGAGGGCATCCGACTGTTGCAAATACATTCCATTGGGCATGGAGTCATAATATTCTGCAAATCACAGGTAATCGGGCTGCCTACTAGACAAAAGGCTTAAGCAAATATGGATAGATAAATAGAAGGTAAACAAAGAGAAGAATATCTACATAACATAGATCCTTTCTGTAATATAGATTAAAGAGTGCTTGAACAATAATCTATGATTAACAAGCAATTACCAAAAATCCTTTGTAGCTCATGAATTCATTAACCAAAGGTAACGTTTGATCTTCAAAATCTGTAAATATTACTCAAGCAAGATGATAAGAAAGAATGGAAACAAGAGAAAAATAGTCTAGTATCACAACTTTCATGAATCTTTAATGGCAGAAATGCCTACAACACATGCCCTTAGGCTTACAAATGAGCAACTCAATTGCTCCTCTAGCTCTCTCCTCTATTGGATCATGAATCCAACCCCTCTCCAAGAGCTCTCTCCTCTATTGGATCATGAATCCAACCCCTCTCCAAGAGCTCTCTCCTCTCTAAATAGAAAATAACATCAAAATATCCTTAGGAGGTCGAATCCCATCTCTTCCATTGGATTCTAGGCCTTGGAGCTAGGTGGCAATAGTCAAAGAGACAAAATTCCAACAAACTGCTAATTTTCAGGAAATTGTTGGAAGTCGTTAATAAATTGTTTCCAACTCACTGCATGAGGTCTTTAATGAGGCTAAAAATTAGGTGCAGGTGTCTCTTGACATATAACTAGTCCATGATAAGTTATTTGAACCCTCCTTGACAGGTGGCAACCTCCCAACAAGGTGAATATCCAATCAACTATGTAAAATAGAGAATTTGCAGCACATTTCATAGCGCACTGGTGTTTTAATTGTTTCTCTCAAATTCCAAATTGGGTTAGGCCGAAATTTGGTCAACAAGTCAACAAGGATATCATCTTCCTCCAAAACAAATTTCAGAGAAACCCACTTCGTTGTTTTGGTATTATGATCAAATCTGTAACAATAGCTGCTACAGGAAATTCTGTAGCGCATTCTGTAGCCCCTGTCTATGTAGATCAATTCACAACGCCAAGCGCTACGAAATGTCGTGTAGCTGTCCAATTTGTGCAGTTTGAGCCCAAAATACCCAAAACTTTTATCCAAAGGTATATAAGCATGTAAATGTCTCTAGATAGGGTGTAAGCACGATACTTTCCATAAAACGTCAAAAATCTAAGGATGAATTGACCCATAACAACTACATGTGACCCTTAACAACTCCATGTGATAACATTGGCTCCATAGGGGATAGAGTCCTCCCCGTGAGGCTCTAAGAACTGTTGCAGCTCCAGTGCCTTAGTTGTTGGGTTATGGAGTCAAGCTCAAATACATTTTGCTGAAGACAACAAGCTGACATGTACACTACTCTACTTACAAAGAGAAAATAAACACACATGCTCTAGATGGAGTTTATTTATGTACAATCCTAAACTAACTGATTTTTTACAATAGGATAGGTGAAAACAAACTTCCACCAGAGCCACTCAAGTAACTTCCTAACTGAAAACTTTCTTACTCTGCTACTTATCAAAAAGAGATAATAAAACTGTGACAACAAATTAATTACATTCTTCATATTACCTCCCAATGTTGAAGGTATGACAAAGCATGAAGGCTTCAATACATTTGAGGAAATGCAACTCCATGTACTCCCCTACAAGATCATAAAATAGGTGATAAAACTTACTGGGTTGATAACAAAAAACTTTCTCTGCTTTACAACTGCTCACATATGGTTGAATGTCTGTTGCAAGTACAAGTGAATGAATGGTTGATGCCGGCTACTAATGCACTTTCTTTTTATCTTCTTTGAAAACATATGCTAGCTGATTGCAAGAAATCTCCTCATGTATATCAATGAATGGAATGAATGGATGTTTCCCTTTATCATGCTGCTCTTTGTAAAAGTTTTCATTTTCATCAGAAGGCCGACTGCTAATGATTTTTTCTTCCAGGACAAAAAACACCTCAGCATCTTCATCACTATCTCCATAATGATTAAATAAAGGAGGAGTCTTGAATGACATATCAAGAGATATTTTCTGCCCAACATGAGAAAATTGTTCTTCATTGTTAAAAACAGGTTGCCTTTCAAGATTCAATCCAGGAAGCAATATCATATCATCACCATATGAGTGAAAGATAGGTTGCTCATATCTAGGTCTTTTAGAGACAAGTTTATAAAGAGTATCATTTTCCAGAATAGACTCAATTTTTGCATTTTCCTTTTTAAAACAACAAACAAAATTTTCATCTGATGTAGATGAATAGGAAAGAGAAGGAGTTGATTCCTCATCCAAGGCATCTTCTTCATTCTCACAACCTTCATAAGAATCAATTATATCTTGAACATAGTCTTTATACTCCTCATAGCAACTATGACAAATTAACTCAGAGGAATAAAAGTTTTGACAATGAATATTGAAAGAAACATGAAACTCTTTGAGTGAAGAAATGCTAGAAGGTTCAAGAGACCGATACCAAATATGAACATCTCCTTGAAGAGAGTACATAAACAACTTCATACATATGTCTTCATGTTGGATGTCAAGTTTCTGCATCAAAGCATGAAATTCTAGAACATGCTCAACATGGCTATCATTCTCACCTTCATAAAATCTTGGCAGCAGATGTTGCCATTCATCAATTTGAGGCACATGATGTGGATAACCAGTTATGGCTGAGAAATTGAGTGGGGCAAACCTCATGGCTAGTATAGCCTCCATAGCCATTTAATTTGTCTCATTCTAGTGGAGTCACCAACATATTCTGAACAATGGAGTCGCCATGGTGAATGTGCAGTCTTGAAGGTGTCCAACTTCAGTCACCATATAAAGTTGGAGTTGTGCAATGTCGTTCTTGCCACAAAGATTTTCAATCTGCTCAAATCCATCCTCGAAAGCAGTGCCAAAAATGTTAGCACTAAGAGTCACCCTCAGACTGCTAGAGGATAAGCCCAATACCCATTTGATTTAAATAACTAAAACAAGTGATACTTGGTGGATCAACAAGACAAGAGTAAAAGGGAGCGCATGAGACTGTTGAAAATACATTCCATTGGGCATGGAGTCATAAAATTCTACAAATCACAAGAAATCAGACTGCCTACTAGACAAAAGGCTTATGCAAATATGGATAGAAGAATAAAAGGTAAACAAAGAGAAGAATATCTGCATAACAAAGATCCTTTCTGTAATATAGATTAAAGAGTGCTTGAACAATAATCTATGATTAACAAGCAATTACCACAAATCCTTTGCATCTCATGAATTCATTAACCAAAGGCAACTTTTGATCTTCAAAATCTGTAAATATTACTCAAGCAAGATGATACAAAAGAGAAGAAAGAAGAGAAAAACAATCTGGTATAACAACTTTCATGAATATCTAATGGCAGAAATGCCTACAACACATGCCCTCAGGCTTACAAATGAGCAACTCAATTTCTCCTCTAGCTCTCTCCTCTCTTGGATCATGAATCCACCCCCTCTCCAAGAGCTCCCTCCTCTCTTAAATATAAAATAACATCAAAATATCCTTAGGAGGTCGAATCCCATCTCTTCCATTGGATTCTAGGCCTTGGAGCTAGGTGGCAATAGTCAAAGAGACAAAAATCCAACAAACTGCTAATTTTCAGGAAATTATTGGAAGTCATTAATAAATTGTTTCCAACTCACTGCATGAGGTCTTTAATGGAGTTTAAACTTAGGTGTAGGTGTCCCTTGACATCTAACTAATCCATGGGAATTCATTCGAACCCTCCTTGGCAGGTGGAAACCTCCCAACAAGGTGAATAACCAATCAAATATGCAAAATAGAGAATTTGCAACACATTTAGTTGCGCACCGGTATTTTAATTGTTTTTCTCAAATTCCAAACTGGGTCAGGCTGAAAGTTGGTCAACAAGTCAACAGGGGTATCATCTTCCTCCACAAAAAAATTCAGAGAAACCCACTTCGTCGTTTTGGTTTTATGATCAAATCTATAACAATAGATGCTACATGAAATTCTATAGCGCATTCCGTAGCGCATGTCTGTGTAGATCATTTCATAGCGCCAGGCGCTACGAAATGTCCTGTAGCTGTCCGATTTGTGCAGTTTGAGCCCAAAATACCTGAAAACTTTAGCCAAAGGTGTATAAGCATGTAGATGTCTCCAGATAGGGTGTAAGCATGATAATTCCTACAAAACTTCAAAAATCTACAGATGAATTGACCCATAACAACTATCTGTGACCCTTAACAACTCCATGTGATAGCATTGGCTCCACAGGGGATAGAGTCCTCTCTGTGAGGCTCTAAGAACTGCTGCAGCTCCAGTGTCTTAACTGTTGGGTTATGGAGTCAAGCTCAAATACATTTTGCTGAAGACAACAAGCTGACATGTACACTACTCTACTTACAAAGAGAAAATAAACACACATTCTCTAGATGGAGTTTATTTATGTACAGTCCTAAACTAACTGATTTTTTACAATAGGCTAGGTGAAAACAAACTTCCACCAGAGCCACTCAAGTAACTTCCTCACTGAAAACTTTCTTACTCTGCCACTTATCAACAAGAGATAATAAAACTGTGACAACAAATTAATTACATTCTTCATATTACCTCCCAATGTTGAAGGTATGACAAAGGTTGAAGGCTTCAATACATTGAGGAAATGCAACTCCATGTACTCCCCTACAGGGTCATAAAATAAGTGTTAAAACTTACTAGGTTGATAACAAAAAACTTGCTCTGCTTTACAGCTTCTCACATATGGTTGAATGTCTGTTGCAAGTACAGGTGAATGAATGGTCGATGTTGGATACACTTTCTTTTTATCTTCTTTGAAAACATTCGCTAGCTGATTGCAAGAAATCTCCTCATGTATATCAATGAATGGATGTTTCTCTTTAACATGCTGCTCTTTGTAAAAGTTTTCATTTTCATCAGAAGGCCGACTTCTAATGATTTTTTCTTCCAGGACAAAAAACACCTCAGCATCTTCATCACTATCTCCATAATGATTAAATAAAGGAGGAGTCTCGAATGACATATCAAGAGATATTTTCTGCCCAACATGAGAAAATTGTTCTTCATTGTTAAAAATAGGTTGTCTTTCAAGATTCAATCCATGAAGAAATATCTTATCATCACCATATGAGTCAAAGGTAGGCTACTCATATCTAGGTCTTTTAGAGACAGGTTTAGAAAGAGTATCATTTTCCAAAACAGACTGAATTTCTGCATTTTCCTTTTTAAAACAACAAACAAAATTTTCATCTGATGTAGATGAACAGGGAAGAGGAGGAGTTGATTCCTCATCCAAGGCATCTTCTTCATTCTCACAACCTTCATAAGAATCAATTATATCTTGAACACAATCTTTATACTCCTCACAACAGCTATGACAAATTAACTCAGAGGAATAAAACTTTTGACAATGAATATTGAACGTAACATGAAACTCTTTGAGTGAAGAAATGCTAGAAGGTTCAAGAGACCGATACCAAATACGAAAATCTCCATGAAGAGAGTACATAAACAACTTCATACGTAAATCTTCATGTTGGATGTGAAGTTGCTGTATCAAAGCATGAAATTCTAGAACATGCTCAACACGGTTATCATTCTCACCTTCATAAAATCTTGGCAATAGATCTTGCCATTCATCAATTTGAGGCACAGGATGTGGATAACCAACTATGGCTGAGAAATTGAGTGGGGAAAATCTCATGGCCAGGATAGCCTCCATAGCCATTTAATTTGTCTCATTCTAGTGTAGTCACCAACATATTCTAAACAATGGAGTCGCCATGGTGAATGTGCAGTCTTGAAGGTGTCCAACTTCAGTCACCATCTAAAGTTGGAGTTGTGCAATGTCATTCTTGCCAAGGAGATTTTCAATCTGCTCAAATCCGTCCCCGGCAGCGACGCTAAAACTGTTAGCACTGAGAGTCACCCTTGGACTGCTAGAGGATAAGCCCAATACCCATTTGATTTAAATAATTAAAACAAGTAATACTTGGTGGATCAACAAGAAAAGAGTAAAAGGGAGCGCATGAGACTACTGCAAATACATTCCATTGGGCATGGAGTCATAACATTCTACAAATCACAGGAAATCAGGCTGCCTACTAGACAAAATGCTTATGAAAATATGGATAGAAGAATAGAAGGTAAACAAAGAGAAGAATATCTACATAACAAAGATCCTTTCTGTAATATAGATTAAAGAGTGCTTGAACAATAATCTATGATTAACAAGCAATTACCACAAATCCTTTGCAGCTCATGAATTCATTAACCAAAGGTAGCTTTTGATCTTCAAAATCTATAAATATTACTCATGCAAGATGATAAGAAAGAACGGAAACAAGTGAAAAACAGTCTGGTATCACAACTTTCATGAATATCTAATGGCAGAAATGCCTACAACATATGCCCTCAGGCTTACAAATGAGCAACTCAACTGCTCCTCTAGCTCTCTCCTCTCTTGGATAATGAATTCAACCCCTCTCTAAGAGCTCCCTCCTCTCTTAAATAGAAAATAGCATCAAAATATCCTTAGGAGGTCGAATCCCATCTCTTCCATTGGATTCTAGGCCTTGGAGCTAGGTGGAAATAGTCAAAGAGACAAAAATCCAACAAACTGCTAATTTTTAGGAAATTGTTAGAAGTCGTTAATAAATTGTTTCCAACTCACCGCATGAGGTCTTTAATGGAGACGAAACTTAGTTGTAGGTGTCCCTTGACATCTAACTAATCCATGAGAATTCATTCGAACCCTCTTGATAAGTGGAAACCTCCCAACAAGGCGAATATCCAATCAAATATGCAAAATAGAGAATTTGCAGCACATTTCGCCGTGCACTGGTGTTTTAATTGTTTCTCTCAAATTCCAAACTGGGTCAAGATGAAATTTGGTTAGCAAGTCAAGAGGGATATCATCTTCCTCCAAAAAACTTTTCAGAGAAACCCACTTCGTCGTTTTGGTTTTATGATCAAATCTATAACAATAGATGCTACATGAAATTCTATAGCGCATTCTGTAGCGCTTGTCTGTGTAGATCATTTCGTAGCGCCAGGCGCTACGAAATGTTTTGTAGCTATCCAATTTGTGCAGTTTGAGCCTAAAATACCTGAAAAACTTTAGCCAAAGGTGTATATGCATGTAGATGTCTCCAGATAGGGTGTAAGCATGATACTTTCCACAAAACTTCAAAAATCTACAGATGAATTGACCCATAACAACTACATGTGACCCTTAACAACTCCATGTGATAACATTGGCTCCACAGGGGATAGAGTCCTCCCCGTAAGGCTCTAAGAACTGCTGCAACTCCAATGCCTTAGCTGTTGGGTTATGGAGTCAAGCTCAAATACATTTTGCTGAAGATAACAAGCTGACATGTACACTACTCTACTTACAAAGATAAAATAAACACACATGCTCTAGATGGAGTTTATTTATGTACAATCTTAAACTAACTGATTTTTTACAATAGGCTAGGTGAAAACAAACTTCCACCAGAGCCACTCAAGTAACTTCCTAACTGAAAACTTTCTTACTCTGCCACTGATCAACAAGAGATAATAAAACTGTGACAACAAATTAATTACATTCTTCATATTACCTCCCAATGTTGAAGGTATGACAAATCTTGAAGGATTCAATACATTGAGAAAATGAAACTCCATGTACTCCCCTATAGGGTCATAAAATAGGTGATAAAACTTATTGAGTTGATAACAGAAAACCTGCTCTGCTTTACAACTGCTCACATATGGTTGAATGTCTGTTGCAAGTACAGGTGAATGAATTGCTGATGTCGGCTGCTGATACGCTTTCCTTTTATCTTCTCTGAAAACATCTGCTAGTTGATTGCAAGAAATCTCCTCATGTATATCAATGAAAGGATGTTTCTCTTTAACATGCTGCCCTTGGTAAAAGTTTTCATTTTCATCAGAAGGTTGGTTGCTAATGATTTTTGCTTCCAGGACAAAAAACACCTCAACATCTTCATCATTGTCTCCATAATGATCAAATAAAGGAGGAGTCTCGAATGACATATCAAGAGATATTTTCTGCCCAACATGAGAAAATTGTTCTTTATTGTTAAAAACATGCTTCCTTTCAAGATTCAATCCAGGAATAAATATCTTATCATCTCCATATGATTCAAAGATTGGTTGCTCATATCTAGGTCTTCTAGAGACAGGGTTATAAAGAGTATCAGTTTCCAGAACAGACTCAATTTCTGCATTTTCCATTTTAAAACAACAAACAAAATTTTCATCTAATGTAGATGAACAAGGAAGAGAAGGAGTTGATTCCTCATCCAAGGCATCCTCTTCATTCTCACAACCTTCATAAGCATCAATTATATCCTGAACACAATCTTTATACTCCTCACAACAACTATGACAAATTAACTCAGAGGAATAAAACTTTTGACAATGAATATTGAAAGCAACATGAAACTCTTTGAGTGAAGAAATGCTAGAAGGTTCAAGATCCTGATACCAAATACGAACATCTCCTTGAAGAGAGTACACAAAAAATTTCATACGTATGTCTTCATGTTGGATGTCAAGTTGTTGCATCAAAGCATGAAATTCTAGAACATGCTCAACAGGGCTGTCATTCTCACCTTCATAAAATCTTGGCATCATATCTTTCCATTCATCAATTTGAGGCACAGGATGTGGCTAACCATCTATGGATGAGAAATTGAGTGGGGCAAACCTCCTGTCTATGATATCCTCCATAGAGATTTAATTTGTATCATTCGAGTGGAGTCACCAACAAATTCTAAACAATGGAGTCGCCATGGTGAATGTGCAGTGTTGAAGGTGTCCAACTTTAGTCACCATCTAAAGCTAGAGCTGTGCAATGTCGTTCTTCCAAGGGAGCTTTTCAATCTGCTCAAATCCGTCCTCGACAGTGGTGCCAAAAATGTTAGCACTGAGAGTCACCCTCATACTGCTAGAGGATAAGCCCAGTACCCATTTGATTTAAATAATTAAAATAAGTAATACTTGGTGGATCAACAATAAAAGAGTAAAAGGGAGGGCATCAGTCTGCTGCAAATACATTCCATTGGGCATGGAGTCATAACATTCTGCAAATCACATGCAATCAGGTTGCCTACTATACAAAAGGCTTATGCAAATATGGATAGAAGAATAGAAGGTAAACAAAGAGAAGAATATCTACATAACAAAGATCCTTTCTGTAATATATATTAAAGAGTGCTTGGACAATAATCTATGATTAACAAGCAATTCCCACAAATCCTTTGCATCTCATGAATTCATTAACCAAAGTCAGCTTTTGATCTTCAAAATCTGTAAATATTACTCAAGCAAGATGATAAGAAAGAATGGAAACAAGAGAAAAACAGTCTGGTATAACAACTTTCATGAATCTCTAATGGTAGAAATGCCTACAACACATGCCCTCAGGCTTACAAATGAGAAACTCGACTGCTCCTCTATTGGATCATGAATCCAAGCCCTCTCCAAGAGCTCCCTCCTCTCTTAAATAGAAAATAACATCAAAATATCCTTAGGAGGTTGAATCCCATCTCTATCATTGGATTCTAGGCCTTGGAGCTAGGTGACAATATTCAAAGAGACAAAAATCCAAAAAACTATTAATTTTCAGGAAATTGTTGGAAGTCATTAATAAACTGTTTCCAACTCACTGCATGATGTCTTTAATGGAGCTAAAACTTAAATGCAGGTGTCCCTTGAAATCTAACTGATCCATGAGAAGTCATTCAAACCCTTCTTGAAAGGTGGAAACCTCCCAACAAGGTGAATATCCAATCAATTATGCAAAACAAAGAATTTGCAGCACATTTCACAATGCACTGGTGTTTTAATTGTTTATCTCAAATTCCAAACCGGGTTAGGCTGAAATTTTGTTAGTAAGTCAACAAAGATATCATCTTCCTCCACAAAAAATTTCAAAGAAACCAACTTCGCCGTTTTGGTTTTATGATCAAATCTATAATAGTAACTGCTACAGGAAATTTCGTAGCCCCTATCTGTGTAGATCATTCACAGAGCCAGGCACTACGAAATGTCCTGTAGCTGTCCGATTTGTGCAATTTGAGCCCCAAATACCCAGAAACTTTAGCCAAAGGTGTATAAGCATGTAGATGTCTCCAGATAGGGTGTAAGCATATTACTTTCCACAAAACTTAAAAAATCTAAGGATGAATTGACCCATAACAACTACATTTGACCCTTAACAAACCCATGTGATAACATAAAGATAATAGAGGAAGGATTGATCTAAAGTGTTTCTCTCAAACAAAGATACTTCATGTTGATTTTTTTTTAGGAAATTATAATTAAATTTAAAATTTGGTACCTCTTCAAAATATGTGATTTGGAGTTGGATCTAGAACTTTGTACCATGATTTCACTACCTCCACACCTCCAAACGGTCATATGTCCATTTCATTGAATCCATCATTGCCTTGTGACTATTTCTCTATCTCCCATTCACTCTCTCCATCATTGAGAGTGAATGGGTGACAAATAAATAATAATTAGACAATGATGGATTGAATGAAAGAGACATATGACCTTTTGGAGGTGTGGATGTAGTGAAATCATGGTAAAACGTTTGGGAGGGTAGGAATTACTTATAATTATTATGATATTTTATTTTGATGAGGTGACGTAGATGTGTAATAAGGGGAGGGAGGGAGAGATCCAACAAGCATCGTAATTTTAATTTTTAATGGAACCAATAACATTCACCTCATTTTTTCATATTTATTCTCTCCATTTCCATTGTTGTGTCGGCTAGCCCCCCTATGTTTGGGGTTCGGGGGCTAAAGGGTGAGAGAGAGGGGGAGAGGGAGGAGGTTAAGAGAGATATGGAGGTAGAGAAAGGTAAAGAGAGAGAGGGAAAGAGGGAGAAAGAGAGAGAGGGGTAGGGGTA
>ML835212.1:18809-30723 GCA_009831015.1 Picea engelmannii | reverse complement strand
CTCTCTCTCTCTTCTCCAACTGCAGCTCCAAAACTTGCTCCTCAATGAACAAGTGAGTGGGTGTCTAAGTGAGGTGTTAGCCTCCTTATTTATACAATTCTGGAACGAGTGGAAGTGTCTCTTCACTGGCAGGGCCGAATTCTTCTTCTGGGTGGTTATAACCACCTTTAATATATTATGGGGCCTCTTTAATATATTTTTGGGCTAACTTCTTATTCTGCCTTTTACAATTATACTTTAACCAATCCACAAAAGGGGATTTGGTCTTTTACAATAGACGACATGATCAATCTGCAATAGGGGATTGATATAATGAATAATACCACAATAATAATTAGAATACACTTTGCAGTTACATTATTTCAACACTCCCCCTTAACAAGAAGGGTATTCTACAACATCATCAGGCGAGAGAGAGGAAAACATCTTCAACAACATCAGGTGGGTGAGAGGATAACATCATCAATATCATCTTGGAACACTGACTGGCGTATCTATAAATCATCGAAAGTTTTTCTCATCATCAACACAACACTGAGGCTGGAGCATCATCAACACAACATGGAGCTAGAGTAGCATCCTCATCCTCATCGATATGAAGCTAAGGTAACATCATCATCATCTTCAACATTAAAGCTAAAATAATATCAACATCATCATCTTGATATTATCAACATTAGCAAGGACTCAAGAGTTGAAGAGGCATCATCATCATCATCTTCAGCAAGAGGCTGAAGTGGCATCATCATCATCATATTCAACAAGAGGTTGAAGTGGCATCATCATCATCATCTTCAGCAAGAGGCTGAAGTGGCATATTCATCATCAACTGGATTGACATAGATTAGTATAACACTAATACATCCTCATCATCAATAACATCACAAGGCTGATTCAACATCAATATCAGCAATATCATAGCACAAAGGCTGGAAACACATCATCACAACACAAGGCTGGAAACAAAACACAACAATTAAGCTGACACATCATCACAACAATTAAGCTGGAACATCATCACAACAATTAAGCTAGCACACCACACAATAATTAAGTTGGAAAACACCACACAAAAATTAAGCTGGAAACATCACAACAATTAAGCTGGAATGCTAGCACAACAATTAAGCTGGAAACACCACATCAATTAAGCTGGAATCACAATACTAGACTAGATTTATGTCACAACCATTAAGATGGAAGCACAGTACTAGGTTGGCTTTACGTCACAACAGTTAAGTTGGAAGCACAGTACTCAACTTGCTTTTTGTCACAACAATTAAGATGGAAGCACAATACTCGGCTTGTTTTTCGTCACAACAATTAAGATGGAAGCACAATACTCGACTTGATTTTTGTCACAACAATTAAGATGGAAGCACAATACTCGAATTGCTTTTTGTCACAACAATTAAGCTGGAAGCACAATACTCGGCTTGCTTTTCGTCACAGTAATTAAGCTGGAAGCTTTGTACTAGACTGGATTTACGTCACAACAATTAAGTTGGAAGCACAGTGCTAGGAATATCTCAACACAACAACTAGACTAGATTTACGTCACATCTATTAAGCTATAAGAACAGTACTAGGCATATATCAACACAACAACTAGACTGGCTTTATGTTGCAACGATTAAGCTGGAAGCGCGGTACTAGATATATCTCAACACAACACTACTCCCCCTTTCGAGGGAGGTCCTTTCGGACTATACCAAGCTTATCTGGATGGGTCTCCTAAACCAAATGATACATAGTCTAATTGGGACCATGTATCGGGGAGCACACCTTAGTATTGCAAGGTGAATTCTGCCTCGACAACAAAATTGGCACTAAAAGGAGGGACAATTTTATGGCTTACATAATCAATCTACATAATTGTGGTCAGTTCTCTAAAAACAACCCAATTGCAACTCTTTTCCCACATAGCAGTCTCGGATAGGAGATTACCTATGAAGATATGGAACCTAATTTCGAAAGTTCCACGGGAAGTCCCAAAACTCATTCATAAACTTGGTTTCATGTGCCACAAGAAGAGTTCTCAATAACTCGTTGTATCACCCGTGCTTACACAAAACTACTTGGGAAGTTACCAATAGATTCATAGCTCCCAAGGAGGAAAGATACCCGTGTAAGATGACCAGAAAACCATCCCGATATTATTTTTTACTCTGTATAAGACCTCATTGAAACTATGTTACAAGAAGTTCCAATACCCTCGAGTCATTTTCCCCCTACCCCTCCAGAATTCGAACATAACCTTGATGGTGAAAAACATGAAATAATTATTGAACAAACCATGGGGGAACACTAGAAGTGAAGGGACGTGATCCCACATTGGATGTATGAGGGTGCTCTAAATTTAGTAGTACCCTTACATGAAATGCCTAGGATATCTGACAAGGTCCTTTCCAAATTTGATTTGAACGGACCTAGCTCACTAGGGGATCACATCAAAAAATTCTTCTTAGCCACTCGCTTTCTAAATGTCCAACATGAAGATGTGGTCTATAGGTTGTTCTCTTGCACTTTATCTAGTACAACATCTACCTGGTACTTTAGCCCGCTACCTAATTCCATAACCTGCTGGGAAGACATTGAAAAGGTCTTTATTAGAAAATTTGGTGAACGAAGAATAACTGCATCCTATAATAAATAGTTAGGGGCCATTAAAATGGATAAAAGGGAAAAAGTGAAATATTTCAATTAGTGATTTCTCACAGTCCTAACTAAGTTTAATGTTGGTACAAATCCTTCACAATCCTTAGCCATCGAATGCTACACTGTGACTCTTATCCCTTCCATAGGCATGTTTGTCAAGCGAGCTAATAAGGACACTTTGGCTTTGAGTTTTGATGAATTTGAGATTGTATAAAGGGAGTTATCCTCATATGACCATAGCTCACATTGTGAGGAAATCAAGTCAGCAGGAAAGAAACCTTTATTGCTAACAAATCCACTCGAAAAGGAACCCAAGGATATTGAGAGTGTGGTGAAACTAGTCAAGAAATTGTCAAATGAAGTCGTAGATCTCAAAAATAATGTTGGCAAAGGATCTTAAAGACCTAGAACTTTTCTCCCATTTTTGAAGAGAAATGATAACCAACCTACACCACCCGAAGCTCCTCAAGTCATATGAACTCTATATAACTTTGGTAAAGATAACTTATGCTCATATCACCAGTAAAATCATTCTAAGAAGATATGTCCTCAGTGGGTGAACTCCACAACCTTGGTTATAAATCAGTTGCTAGATAAGCAAAGCCTGGATGATGAACAACCAAGTGACGTAGTGAATGATGATACCCTTGAGGAACCTCCTCCAGATGTTTCTATGTTCCTTTGGGACTGGTGTATAAACTCAGACGATGAGCACATAGAATAAGTTTTTGTAAAAAATACACCAGTAGTGAAGGCGGCCCCTAGAGGTTACAATTTGTGCAGCAAAGGACCAGTTCCCAACACCTCTTCTTCCAAAGATGCTAATTTTCCTCTCAAGAAAATTACTCCCCCTATTCCTACTCTGAAACCAAATGTACCAGCCCAAAAGAAAGCCAGTGATAAATTTGATATGGTTGTTTCAACTAGCATCAACAAACCAAATACATCCAACCCATCTGTAAATAGTTCCAAATCCAACACAATTGCACCCAACAACAAGACCAATGGCACATAGTCAAACCCGACAATAAGCAGACCAGAGAAGTAAGCTTTAGATTACAACGTCATAGAAGATATGAAGAAAATTAAAGCCAATATCTCCATGTTTGATATCTGCTCATTACCACAACAACATGATCTTTTGCGTGATTATTTTAAAACCGATAATTCTCAGAAGAAAATCATGGCAACCACCGACATTGTTCCTAAAACTGTTGAAGCAAAAGAAGTCCACTAGGTCGAAATCGAAGCTTCCATAAATGCAACAAGTATAGGTGTGCACTCGAAATCTCAAGTACCTCCTTTCTTGGTTACATATGAAAGTTTCAATTTCAATGTGCACAATTAATTAGTGGACTCTGGAGCCTCATCGAACATCATGCCTTATGCAGTTTGTCAAAAGATAAACATTGTTCCACAGTTAACCAAAACAAGAATCATACATTTAGACAAGGCAAATGTAAAAGTGAAAGTAAAACTTAAAGATGTCCTAATTAGGCTTGCATCCAATCCAAGAGTACATCAAGTTGTTGATATTTTTGTGGTTGATATACCTGAAATTTATGATTTGTTATTAAGCAGAAGTTGGTCATCTAAACTTCAAGGATATTTTTGAATTGATTGGTCTCATATGTGGCTTCCTTATAAAGGTAAACCAAACCAGATCTATATAGACACTGAATCTCATATGAAGCACACGGTAACCGAGCTGGAAGGTAAAAAAAAACCCATCAACTTTGCTCACACTGTTCTAGGTAAATATTTTTTGGAAAGTGATCACGGTTGTTATGAAGTGCAAACATATGAAATACAACCAGATTTACAATAAAAACTCCTTCCACAAACACACAACAATGCTTGTGCCATATTAACTAACTTAGCTTTTAGCGCAACTAACAAAACTAAGATTTCTAACATGTGGTCCATGTTATTTGATGGCTCTAGGTCGCTAGAAGAAGTGGGGGTAGGATGTGTGTTGATTGATCTTGAACAATGTAAAATGCCCATATTCTGTCACCTATAATTTGAATGCACTATTAATATTGCAGAATACAAGGCCTTGGTCCAAGGTCTGTAAAAGGTCATTGACCTTAAAGTGAAGTGCCTCAAATTATTTGGTGATTTAGAAATAATCGTTCAATCGGTAAGAAATACCATTCATTGCCTGTCACCTCATCTAAAAGCATATCAACAAGAGTTATGGAATCTTCTTTACTCTTTTGACACATTCAATATTATTTCTATACCTCGTAATCAAAATATTGACACATATATATTGGCCAATGCATCATCTATGTTCATGCCTCCTAATGATGGTTTTTCTGTTGAAATGATTTTCAGGCCTTTGATACTAGATAACATCACAAACTAGCGAGTATTCAATAATGATACTCAAATTATCAATTTTCTCACCACCTCAGATGTCTTCCAAGATTCTATGATTGACGATGAAGGCCATCAACAAGACCTGTAGAATTATCAGGATGAGACAAGCAAAGACAAAGAAAATTGCGCCCCAAATAATGTACTGACACTTGAGAAGTTATTTGATTTACAGACTAAGTTCATAAGTTCTGCTAATACAAAGACCAATGGTTCGACCATGATGATTTTTATGGTAAATCTAGGGACATCTGAGTAGCCCAAGTATGTCAACTTGGGCACCTATTGTTCAGAGGAATAAAAACACACATTCACATAGTTGTTCAAGAAGTATCATGATGTGTTTGCATGGACTTATGGCGAACTTAAGACTTATGACACCTGAATAATTCAACATGTGATCCCAATTAAAGAAGGTGTCAAACCATTCCAACAAAATATCAAAAAGATACATCCGACTCTTGAACCACTTATCCAGAAATAACTGAAGAAACTGTTAGATGCCCGAATCATTTTCAAGGTCTATCATTCAACTTGGGTTTTGAATATGGTGCCCATTCGAAAGAAATTAGGAGAAATCAATATTTGAATAGACTTCCAAATCCTAAACCAAGTTTTCGACAAATATAACTACCCAGTTCCCCCCATGGAACAAATCTTGCAACTCGTCTTTAGTTTTGAGATGTTCTCTCTATTGGACAAGTTTTTCAGGATACAACCAGGTTCTTGTGGCAGAACTGGACCAATTGAAAACCATATTCAGAACTAAATAGGGAACATACACATATAGAAGGATTCCCTTTGGTTTAGTAAACACAGGTGATACATTCAAATGGCTATGGATATTGCTTTCAAATGATTAATTGGTCAAAGCATGGTGGTATATCTCGACGACATCATGGTTTATTCAAGGAAGAAAGAAGACCACCCAAGACATCTGAAACAAATATTTGAACAATGTAGAAAATATGGGATCTCATTGAATCTCAAAAATACCATTTTTGCTATTTCAGAAGGTATACTATTAGGGAATGTGATTTCTAAATATGGAATCTCGATGGAACCAAAAATGAAAAAATATATTATGCAAATCCCTCCACCACATAACAAGAAGTCAATGCAATCTTTTTTCAGCAAAATCAAATTTGTAAGAAGATCTGTTCCAGACTTCACCGAAATCACTAAACTGCTTCAATGGATGATTAAGAAAGATGTTCAGTTTAAATGGACACCTATTGAGAAAGAGACTTTTGAAAATATCAAAGTCTCTATAGCCATTGCACCGTCCCTACGAAGTCCAGATTTCACTAAGGACTTCTTTTTATACACCTTTGCATTTGATCATTCCCTTGCATCACTACTTGTTAGAAAAACAGGACCGTGGAGCAATAAAATAAAACAAATGCGGAAACAAAATACAGAAGATACACAATACAATAGAGAGACATATTTACATGGTTCACCCAGTGTGGGCTACGTCCACCTGAGAAATTTCCAGGTCCTTCCTTTATTATTATCCAACATATGAAGGGATACAACCTACAACAAACCCGTTGTTACTTCCTCTTCTTTCTCTCACAATATCCTCCCTCACAATACAATATTCGCCATCAACCATAGCCACAATACATTTCCCTCATAAAAGAGGGTTGCCTTCTAGGGAAAAAAACCATAACATAATCTCTACTTTTAGATCTGCGACCTTATAATGAATGGTCTAGATTTACAATGAAATTACAATATACATTTACAAGGCAATTTTTCCTTCGGGGGCTTCGCCCCCGAACCCCCATTGGGGGCCCGCTTGCCCCTAGACCCCCCAGCCAGGGGATATCACCCTCGGACCCCATAGAGGGGGTACCCCCCCTCTGCACTCCCCCGCGTGGAAGAGTGTACATACTTCTGGGCTGTAAATACTTCATGGGGTATAAACATGGCTGAGAGTAAAAGACCTCTGAATCAGGAAGATAATCAGGCTCCACAACCAACACTACTCACACAAAAGGATGAGAAAGGAAATGAATACCCCACTGCATTCATGAGCACTGAATTATCAGGTGTTGAATTGAACTACCCACCGATGGATAAGAAAGCCTTTGCTTCCCACAAAGCAATCAAACAGTTCAAACCTTACATTTTGTTCCTCATCGTCCCTCATCTAGAGGTCAGATCCCTTTTTGTTCAAAGGGAGCTGGGGGAGATACGAGGTAATTGGATGACAACCCTGCAAGAATATAACCTGGAATTTAAACCAACCAACATCGTTAAAGTTCAAGGCCTTTGCAAATTAGTGACACAAGATAAAGGTGATGAAAATAAAAAATAGGATGGATGACAAGAAGAGCCAAATATTTATACACAACAGGTTCCTTACATTTCAGCTGTTGAAGAATCATATTATAATGATCTCAAGTATTACCTTCAACACAGTACAACTCGAGAGCATCTCAATTCCAAACAAAAAAGGGCATTCAATTTGAAATCTTTACAATATCAGTTGGTGCATGGTGTTTTGTTTCGAAATAACTATGATGGAGTACTACTTTAATTCCTCAAAAAATAAGATGCCGATAGAGTCCTTAAAGACATGCATGATGGACCAGTAGGAGGCCATTTTTCAAGAGATACAATATCTCACAAGATATTGAGAGTTGGATAATATTTACCTACACTATTCAAGGATGCTCATGCATATTCATGAAGTTGCGATACATGCCAAAAATCTACAGGGAGAGAGTATAAGACAATTGTATCTCTTCAACATGTTGTTGTTGAAGAACCCTTCGAACAATGGGGGTTAGACATTATTGGTGAGATCAATCCTCATTCTTCCAAGAAACACATGTATATCTTAACAAACACTGATTATTTCACTCACTAGACTGAAGAAATACCACTTACTAAAGTAAATTATGAAGTGGTAATGAATTTCCTTGAATAACACATTATCACCAAGTTTGGAATGCCTAACTCTCTCATTTTTTATAATTCAACGCATTTATCATCACTAAAACTATTCGAGTTTTCTTTGGAAAAGGGGATTACTTTGAAATACACAGTCAACTATTACCCTCAAGGAAATGGTTTGGATGAGTCCACAAACAAGAACCTAATATGAATCCTTAAGCGAACCGTAGTTGATCGCCAGAGAAACTGGCATAACACTTTACCCAATGCCCTCTAGTTCGATAGTGTCACCTCGAATGCATTGATAGGGACTTCTCCATGTTTTCTTATATATGGGAAATAAGTTATTTGATCTCTAAACATCTACCTTCCTTCCCCACAACTCACCCAACAATATTGTGGGAGAGAATGTCCTGTCATCCAATGATGTATTGATACATTGCTGAACTTGGAAGAAAATCGTGCCAAGAAAAAACACAAATTAGAAACCCATCAATAGACCATTAAGTGTTGGCTTGATAAGAAGTCTATTGGTGAGAAAGATTTCCAAGTTGGAGATCTGGTCCTCAAATGGGACAAGCATGAGGATAAAGGAAAATAATCAAAATTCCAACAATTATGGCTTGGGCCCTTTATGACCAAAGAAAAAATTGGCCAAGGAACCTAACAGTTACAAATGCTTGAAGGGGAAACTGACCTCCTCTCTGAAAATGGCCAAATCTTGAAACATTAAATCAACTAGCCTCCATGGCAGCTCTCTCCTTGTATACAAATAAAAAGTTTGTTTTTTCTTTCATTTCCTGCTCAATTTTTACTTTGATTTCTGTTTATTTTTAAACACAATTTTGTCTAGTTTGTTAAATTTTTAGGCTTTAATTTTTATCCCTCTTTATAAAATTGTCGCCTTGAATCACTAGCAAATTTGGGTCATTTTGCGACGACTATTCCGACGTTCTTGCGATGTTATGTCGTGGAATTTGTGACGAATCTGGAATCTCTGAAACATCGTTTTGTGTCACGTGACAATTGCGATGAAATTGAATAAATGTCACAAGAGCGACACCCCTAGGGAACTTATCACAATTGTGACAAAAAAGAAATATCATCGCCAATACAATAATTTAGGCAAAAATGTGAAACCAACATTTCGTTTCCATTGCGACGATCCTTGCGATGACAACTTTCGTTGTTTACATAGAAAAACTGTCACAGTTATTTTAGTTGTTGTCGCAATTGCGATGACAACTTTTCGTTGTTTACATAGAAAAACTGTCGCGGTTATTTAAGTTGTCGTCGCAAGTGCGACGACAAATTTTCGTTGTTTACATAGCAAAACTGTCGCAACTATTTAAGTTGTCGTCGCAAGTGCGACGACAACTTTTCATTGTTTACATAGCAAAACTGTCGCAGCTATTTAAGTTGTCGTCGCACTTGCGACGACAACTTTTGTTGTTTATATTGCAAAACTATCGCAACTATTTAAGTTGTCGTCGCAAGTGCGATGAACAATATTTATTTAAAAAAAATAAATTAAAAATTTATTTGATTTAATATTACCATTTTAATATTAATATTAATACAAGACACAAATGAAGAGCTTAATGATCTTATTAGAAGAGTTTATCAGATAATTAAGGTTCAACAGACCAAAGAACAAGTGAATGAGAGATTCCAATAATATCAAAATAAGATGAAAATTATTTTTGATAGAAGAGTTAAAGAGAGATTTTACTCTTTTACTCCATGAGATTTGGTGCCACATCAATGTTACCAAGGAAGAAGATGGTAAAGCCAAGGATATTAATGGAATAGGGCATCAAGGAACAATTATGTGACAAGATATTATCAAATATTTAAGGAATCGAAGGAAAGGAAGCTATCAAAGAATGACACTGAAAATAATTAAATATGGATGGATGAATAATCATATTGTATGAGAGCATAAATATAAGTAAATCGATTACTTGGTTTCATCACATGCAAAAGACTTAGCCACAAAGCTTTTATGATAGTTTTTCGAATGGGGGTACTTATGTTATGACCCAATGGGGGGTATATATGGGGTTGAATGTATATGTATTTGGATTGAATGCATATGTGAAACATTTGAACATATGATTTGGATATATGGATGTTCTTAGGTTATTTGGAGGAATTTGTTCCTAACTATAAGGAAGTTGTGCTCCACACTCACATTTGGCATACACTGTGTATATTGATTGAGCATG
Organism: Picea engelmannii; assembly: GCA_009831015.1. Taxonomy (NCBI): domain Eukaryota; kingdom Viridiplantae; phylum Streptophyta; class Pinopsida; order Pinales; family Pinaceae; genus Picea; species Picea engelmannii. The sequence continues at coordinate 20,548 of ML835212.1, read as the reverse complement.
TTATTTTGAGTATTTGGAAAATAAGTCTTACTTACCCCATGGATTTGCCTTCTAGATATATACTAAGGGCAATTGGTTTACATGGTGTAATCAACAAAAACTAAAATCAATTCTATAATTGTCAAGTTTCTTGTTAGTTCAAACAATATTTTTTTTGACAAACATTATCTTGTTAAAGTGTTGCCATCCTCTTTATTTGGTCATCTTGAAGTCATTGTGCATTTTTCTCTAAAATAAGGTTTCATTTTTAATAAATCTTATTCTGATTATAATATGAATGAACTTTGCTTAATAGCCAAGCTTGTATGGAGATGATTTCATTCATTTTGGAGAGTGGTAGTTTATGTTCCTAATATTTCTTTATCCCTAAGACCAATATATGGCATGCCCATTATATTGTTTCCATGCTTTGACTACAATGCACACCAACCACCCAACTTAAACTCACGTCAAAACAAGGTTGTGAGACTTGGGATTGACGAAAAGTCAGGGAGTTTGGGATATGGAAAAACTTGGCAACTCAGCAAAAATCAGTTCAAATCTCTTCAAATAGGAACAACACTAAGAATACAAAAAATTTTGTGCAGAAAAAATATTAATGACATTTCCATCCTTAAAATATATAAAACGATAGGTTTTTCATCAATTCATCTCATCAAATATGATAACAAAAAATCTGGCACTTAAAATTAGCCTCAAAAACTTAAACATAAATCAAATAGCTTGCATGGGACTATGCCATCTTTGCAATGAATTCATTCTAGGTGGTGTTTCAGGTTGTTTGTGCCCCCCCTTTCATACTGTGGTTATATTGTTTTCACTTGAGCTTCTTGTCATCATTTGATTCAAGTTTGAAGGCATATTATCATGCTTGATTAAACCACCTTTTGGACTTAGGAGCCATGGTTAGTCACGATTCAATACAAAGAAGAGAAGAGTATATCACTGCAGGTTGATCCCTGAATTAAAAATGAAAATGAAATCTCCAAAATCAATTTTGTTGAAAATCATAATACTTTCTTCAAAATCAGAATGCAATTGAAACTAAATATCTAACATGTAAATATCTTGGCTCTCCACCTCCTATTCGGTCTCCATCCCACAAATAAAAGTGTTCTCAAGACTCCAACTGAACCCCAAACAAGAATAACACAACCTGCTGAAAAAAGTTCCAGTGTTCACAGTTTAATTGAAAACTCAAATCAATGAAGATAAAATGACCAAATGAGTGAAATGCATCTTGTTTTTGGGTTATATGCCTTTAGGGTTTCCTTTGATGTGTTCCTACTCATATTTCTCCCTCCAAAAAAACAAATTTTGGCCTTTTCTCCAAGTCAATTCCATGTGGGATCCATATTTTCTTAATGGGCGAGTTTTGTCAGGTTTCAACAAGTCTAACAAGTTCAAGTCGGGTTCAACAGGTTTTGGAAATTTTCATTTATAGGAAAGTTTCACAACAAGTTTTCACTAGTTATTCATTTAAGCGTTGACCCAACAAACTCACAGACCTTCAACATGTCTCACAACATTTCTTCAAGCCAAGGTTGTGAGACTCAGACTCAACAAACACTCGGCCAGCTTGGGACTGGGCAAAATTTGACGGCTCAACAAGACTTGACAAAACTCTAAATTGAAAATTAAAATCAAATTTAATTAAAAAAAACTCTCAAAATACAAGAAATTTTATGCAAAAAAAATAATATGACATTTTCGTCCATAAATCTATAAAACAACAGTTT
>ML835211.1:57996-69721 GCA_009831015.1 Picea engelmannii | reverse complement strand
TAGATTGTCCAACCTATACCCACATTAGATCTCATTTTCAAAATATTTATCACACTACCAACCTTCCTAACTTCTTAACTCAACAAAAGTATGGTGATCTTGGAAAGCTTCTCTTAATGCTTTTCGAGCACATAAACAAAATTCTAAAGAATCACAAGTAATCACTTACCCTCTTAAGGTTTGATGGACCAATTCAATCTTAGTGGACATTAATCATCATCATCATCATCATAATAAAAATAATATTATATTAAATTTAATTATTATTATTATTATTATTTATAATAAAAAGAAAAAACAATAAACATATTCACCTATTATTACATTTACACACTTCCACTATCATAATTAACTCTTACACTTTGATTATTCTTTATAATCAATTTATAAATGAATTATAGTAAAAATGATTATAATTTTTTTTAATTATTATAGAAACTTGTTTAGTTAAATATAGGAAACATAATATAAAATATTGGAAAAATAGATTTATTTTAAAAGTATTAAAGAATATTTAAAAACTTATTAAATTAAAATAAATATATTAAATAAAAAAATCTAAAAATAAAACATGTTATAGAGAGATGGACTAACGGTTCATTAGGTTCAAAACCACACGGGGTAGTAGGGTATGTATTACCTCGACTTTAACAATAGACAATCCATTTTTTCATAACTTTAATACCACTCTAACCCATTCATTTTTTAAAAAATTTGATCCTTAAAAGCTACAACAATGTTTTATTTCTAAACATATCTCCTCTCAACAATGCAAAAAGTACAAACAAAAACTTAAATTTATTTGGATGTAGGGAGAACTGTTCATATATTTACACTCAAAATTCAAATTTATATAATTTTTGAATGGCTAATTTTGAGACAACAGTTTAGGTGTGGGATAATTGATATTCAAAGTGAAACATTATGATTGGAGCATTTCAAAATGAACAATTTTTAGGAAATGAAACATTTTAAAGACTTGTCTCAAATGATGAATATGTTTTTCTCTTGCTTTTGAATGGACAATTAGATCATCCTGGTAATCCACCATAAATCTCTGTATCAAGTCTTTGAAGGTGTGATCCATATTCCTTTGAAAAGTATCTCCAATGTTTTTAAAACCAAAGGGCATGTAAACATACACATATGTCTCCCAAGGTGTTATGAAAGTCGTCTTGGGCCTATCTTCTTCTGCAACTAAAACTTGATTATACCTAGAAAATCCATCTAACATGGGAATACAAGCAGACCCAGTAACTTGTTGAAGAATAAATTCCAATGTTAGGCATATGACAGTGATCTTTTATGCTTTCTTTATTTACATCTCTAAAATCAACACAACTGAATTTCTCCACTCTTTTTCCTCACCACTATTGGATTTGAGAGCCAATCCGAATGTCTAATGGGATATATAATTCCAACATTTTTAAATTTCTCCAACTCCACTTTTATCAATGGCTTCAACTGTAGATTCATTATTTTAATTTTCTGCTTGAAAGGATTCGTCCCTTCTCTTAATGGTATAATTTGTTGGAATATGGATTTTTCATATGCTTTCAAATCATCATAACTCCATGCAAATACATCAACATATTCTTTGAATAGGGAAGTACACTGATCAATTTCTTTTGTCATACAATCAATCCCAAGATTTACATATTTTGGGGAATTCTCAATTCCAATATTTATTTTCTTTGTTTCTTGCACCTTTCAAGTTGATAATTCTTCTTTGAGATTCTTTGCTTGATCATCTCTTGTAAAAAGAGACTCTGATTTTACAGTCTTTTGAAATAGAGGCAACAATATTATCATTCTCCTCGCAATCATTTTCATTGGCCAAGAAACCATTCAATTCTTCATCATTTTCAAATACCCGAAGGTATTCTTGATTATCGGGCACTAAAGGTTTGAAAATCCTTTTGAATTGAAATGAACTTTTAATTTGAATTCCATCTGAATTAGACAATGAAGCAACAAGGGCCAATGAATCCGCCTTTTTGATTTTTCTCTCTTGAGACCTAAGATATATTGAATGAACGAAAAACTTCCATTGATTCATTTACTCTTTTGACATATAACTTGAGTTTTTCCTTCTTGATTTTATATCTTTGTCACCATTTATAATCAAGTGTTCAATTTTCATCTCCAATGCTAGGATCATCCCTTGAATAAGTGCTTCATACTCTGCTTCATTGTTAGTACATAGAAATTCCAATATGATAACGTGTGGGTATACAACTTTATCAGGAATTTTAAGTACAATTCCAACCCCGCTCCCTGAGGTTGAATATGCGCCATCAAATGAAATTCTCCAATATCCAGTGAAAGAATCATCTTCTTGTTTCAAACTTTCAGACTGCTCCAAATCAAGTATAGCGTAATTTCCAATACCCACATCTATATAATCATGCGTCATTTCATTATCTTTCTTTTTGAATGAAAATTGTTTTCTGGGCTCACGAGGAACTTTCAACATTGTCCCATCTTTGTTTAGAAACATCATGCAACTACCATTATTCATTATGTAACCACCTATTATACAATACCAATCTCTTCCAAGGACTACTCCATATGTCGGGGGAAGATTGACCACTATGATAGTGAACACGGTGATGATATGGGGGACAACAATAATCCAAGCATAGAAGTCTTTGATTTCTCCATAGGCTGGTACTTTTCTGGAATCGATTGCATAAATGCTTTTGCCTGTTTCATAATATTTGGTACAACTCATACCGAGTGCTTCCATCATTGCCAGAGGCATGATGTTATTCATCGCTTTGGAATCTATCAAACAATTGTGTAGTACAACATCATGGTTTTCAATTGAGATATAAAAGGGTGGAACTTTGCCTCTCAACTTAACAACTGATATAGTCTGATTTTGCTTTGGATTTGCAGTAACAACTTCAATTCTTCCGCCTGACTCATCTAAAAGTTTGAGAATGTTTTCCCTATGCTGCAAGATTTTTACCACTTTTGTGAAAGGTAAAGTGATTCTTAATTTACTGAGCTCATTGACCACATTATACATCATCTAAGGGGTATTTACCATTCTTCATTGTTCACATGATTTATTCTTCTCTTTCTCCTTGTGTTTTTCTTTGTTTTCTTTTTCTTTTTCTTTTTCTACATTTTCCTCTAGTTTGGATTTATTTAATTGTCCCCGTGTTTGGACAACATTGTCTTACAAGATAGTATTTTCTTCATCTTCTTCAAATATGTACATGGATGTCTCACATCCATCCGTCTCTTCAGATTCAATAATTTCTTCTTGGATATAATTGACCTCTTGTTCAATAGTTTGTTCATCATAAGCTTCTTCGAGTATTAATGCATTGGGATTATGTGTCCTTGAGATTCTTTGTCTCTGTTGATCATTAATATTCTCAATTATTGAGTAGGATTTCTTCTTTGTTCTGGAACTGGCATCCTTGAATCAGGCATGAAGTTTTAATTTCTTCTCAATCTAATTATTTCATTCTGCATCTGCCTATAAATAGTTCTGTTCATTTGGGAAATCTCAATATTTTGCTTCGTCTCTTGTGCTACAACATGGTCAATTTTTACATTTGGTATGGTTCCTTTAAAGAAAACCCCTCTGACTCTTTGATTTCATAGATGACATGTTTCTTGATCCTCATTCTTCCTTGAACTTGATGCCCCCTGATCAGAAATGGCCAAATTATCTATTTGTCTTCATACTTTTCCCAAAATAATATCAGGTTCAACTCCTGTTTCAAACATAATTTATTGCATCTCTGTGGCCTTACCCATTGCTTCATTTAGGTTTTCAATTTGAGAGGCTCTAATAGAAAACTTTACATTGGCAGGCATAGCATTCTTATAACAACCAAGTATTACTAAAGCATTTTTCCTTTTTCCTTTTGGTATTTTGTTCAATATCTTATTGAATCTCAAATTAAAATCTTGAATTCTTTCATTTTCCTGAGAAACATTTGAGTAAAGTCTATTAGAAGAGTGTGATAAGCAACTGGAGAAGAAAACATATTCAAAAACATTGTTTCAAGATCTTCAAATGACCCAATTGATCTTGCAGGAAATGATGTGTACCATTCATAAGCTTGATCAACCAAGGTTTGGAGAAATAATCTTACCATCACATCATCATCTTCAATAAGATGGAAATCACAAACATTCAAGAATAAATCTACATGTATTTTTGGATCAATCCCTCCTCCTCTAGATTATATACCTTGTTTCACGTCTTTCTTCGCGTCTTTCCTCGTGATCACCCATTCTTAGAGATTTCTTCTTTTCTTCAACAAGACGTTCTTCAACTTGCAAATGCTTACTTCTACTTCTGGTCAGTGGCCATTTATATTCGTCCAACTTCAGTTTCTATTTTGTGCTTGAGCTCTTCGCATTTGTCTTTCGTCTCTTCTTTGTCTTTTGAGGATTTATTGTTCTTCTTCTTGAACATGATTTTTCCAAGATCTTTCTAACTCTTCTCGAGTTTGAGTTGTTGTTATTGTAAGATTATATAACTGATGCATAATACTTGGTGCAGACTCCACCCTTCCTTCGGGGTTGCGCACCCTCCTGGTCTAGGATCGTTCGATACCTAAGTCAGAGCGACTCCTTAGGTCCCTCTTGGAACCCGAAAACTCTATCAAAGGTCCTTCCTTTTTCTGGCTCAAGTTGTGTGGCACCCGCAGAACCTCTCCTTAGTGATTTTCAAATCTTAACGCCAACATATGCTATCTCTCTCTCTGTTAGACTTCCCACTCTTGATGTGACCACAGACTATGACCGTGAGATATCTCCCTTCGCGACTCCGTGCTTTAGGACTTTCGAGAACTGCTTGCTCCCTTTTTCCTGATTCCCGAATCGACGAATTCTTCGGGACCAAATCTATGGTCCATGTTCTCCTTGCGATCGACGGTTGAGATTGAATCACAAGTTCAAACTTTGCGAGTCCTCTCTTCTCTCAATTCCTTCCTTCCTAACGTGCGAATCAATGAAGTGTTGATTTCTCACCACACGTCCTATCTCAATGGACGACCAAGATTACTTTGGCTCTCAGCTCTTCGAGTATTCTCCTCTTGACTTTTCTCTGAAAGGTTCCTCCTCCAAAATATGTGGATCTCTGCCACGTGTCCTTCCAGATCCGATGGCCTGGATTCAAATCGCTCTTCATCACTTCGTGAAGATCCTTATTTTCTCTCGGCAAACCTCTCAAATTTCCTGCTCCCGAACCTCTCGATTTTTTTCCACTTGTCTCCTCCGACGATGGATGATTTCTCTATCATTGGGACTTTAGAAAGTCCTCGACTCCTTTTCACACTTAGCACAAAATCCTTCTTTGAGACTTCAGTTATTCTCAAACTTCTTTTTCACTCCTTACAGAGTTCTGCACAGACTCTTTTGCGACTTTGCTTCGCTTGAAAACCTCCAAGGTTCCTAGTTCCTCTGCGTCCTCCAGTGGAATTCATCTTTCCCTCCTGGAAACTTCTCGTTCTTCCTCCTGAGATTTGTAAGGTGAACTTACAATATCCTTGGTGCACTCCTTGCGCTCGGCTCAGCTCTTCAACGGATTCTCCCTTAGCCTTATGGAAGGTTTAAGGCATCTCCTTTCCTTTGTCTATGCACTCTTGCAAAGCCTTCCTTCCTCAAAATGTTCAGTAATTATGGGATTCTCTTAAGGATTCCAACAGTTCCAATTGTGTTTCTCGTGTGCGTTCCCGCACCAACTCGATGCCCTCCTGGCAAAGTACTTCAAAGTGTTTAGTAACTCTGGACTGTGTCTCCCCTTGCACAACCTTTCCTTCCAAGATACTTAACCACCTTGAAATTTCCTCCCGAGTCTATGGATTATCCTGGTGTGCCCTCCTGACAGCTTCTCTTCTAACTCCACTAAGTTCAGACACGCACTCCTTGCGTCGACTCACAGAGTTTCCACACTCTGTCACACACTCCTTGCACTTAGCCTAGAGATCCAAACTTAACCCAACACACTCACAGATAGAAAACTGTATGTTTATCCCTGTAGACGATTTCTAACATTCATCTACAATTCAAATTCATATAGATGACATTCATAACACAACACCCATTACACAGAAATTGATAACAAGAAAAACTGTCATTTTCTATTAATGGTGGATTGTCAAATTACAATAGTGGAGTCCGAGCTACAATTGAGTCTCAGCTCTCTGTATTTTTCTCCCTATCTCCCATGCATTTGCCTACTCCTGGCTAACTTTATCTTAGATAACCCTCCTCTCTTCAACTACTTCAACAATACAAAGATTTATACAAGAGGGGCTCGACGAGCTTCCCTCCAAGCTAAGCTAGTGGTGTCAAATCACCCTTCAAAAAATCCTGCCTACCGAGGCAGATTACAATGATGGAAATCTTCTCCAAATCATATACATATCCCTTCTACCATTAACCACTTAATGGCGACCTTATCTCCAGCTTGTGTGAAGGCACAATTTGGCTCTTCCAGCTTGTCAACATTAAATGCCAACATTAAAAGTGAGAGGGAAGTGCCTCTCCCTTCCTGGAATATGCACCATGTGTGTCAATTAGTTGGCACATGCTGAGGTGGAGCGATGCTCCTGCATCATACTCCACGACTATGAAAATCATGAGCTCTTGCTCATGATATTCCCTCCTCAGTTGAAATCCTCCTGGATCCCAAACTTTCTCATGGAGTTGTCCCTCTGCTCGTCTTCATTCTTGTTGTTGCTCCTACATCTCCTTTGCTTCTTGTGCAAGTTCCTTTCTGTCCGACTTCTCCTTGCTGACAACTTATTGTGCCGACCTTAACATCAACCTCCTTATCTCCTCTATCACCCTGTCAAGTTTGTCTACTGACTGGCTTTCCTTATGCAGTCTTCTTTGCTGCACTTTATTCTGTTGATCAAAGGGTAGATCATCCTGGCTCCCCGTGTTTTTTTTCCCATATCATGTGGCCTTATATTGTCACCCTGCTGCAGACTCCAGTCCTGCAATCTCATCATTGAGCTACTATTCAACTTCCTCCCCTGACATATTAGCTTTTGTCAGCTCCTCTTGTGCTAGTTCAATTCCAACTTCCTCCAGCTGCTCCATGGGTTGGTCTTCTCCCTCATCTGTTTCCAACTTAACTTGTTGGATGTGTTGATTTTGCACTATCACCCTTCTCTCCTGGGTTCCAAATCTGCGTACAGATCAACAAAATCCATGTTGTCTGCCTCCTTTTCTGCTGCAAATCCCGATGTTGCAGTTATTTCCTGTTCAACTTCCTGGCTGAAAATTTCGAGCAATTCTATGGAATTCCCTTCTCCTTCTGCTGGGGAAAACATCAGTGTCTACTCCTTCTCCTCCTCCTTGACAATTTCTACTGGTTGTCCTTCTGTCGCTGTATCTGCAATACATGTTATTGCTTCATTTGGGCAGCTTGGTAGGGATATCTCAATTCCCCCAATGATCATAATACATTTTTTATCCTCCTCTATCAGTTCTTCTTGCCAACCCGAATTCACCTTTGAGTTCATGAGACTGTCGAATAGTCTCTTCTCTTCTCCCTTACCCACCTGACAATTTGGGATTTCGTTCCTGCCACCCTGGCAGTCTGAGAGATCGACTGATCCCATCTCATTGCTCACCTGGAAATATGAAATTCTATGGTTTCTCCCCTGACAGTCTGTGAGATCCTCACTTGGTCTCCCTTCCTCATTACTGAGGCTTTTTCCAAATTCTGGTTCATAGATGTAAACCATTTCCTCCTCCATGTCACTGAGTTTTTTTATTTCCCTCAGTCGCCTCCTCAACTCTCATTACTTCCCTCTAGCCAATAACTTCCGAACATGCCATTTACCCGTCCTCTTCAAAGGCCACTCATACCTCCAACCCACCTTTGCCTCTTGTTGCATCTTGAATGCTAACTTCTCCATCTTTGCCTGGATTTCCCTGAGCTCCTTGTCCGTCTCCACTTTGTTTCTATGCAAATAGACATCTCCTTGACCGTGCTCATAACTTCCAACGACCATCTTTCTTCACCTACAACCCACCTGGTTTTTTATCATATGCTACACACCTTGCAACTGATTCAACATAGTATCACACTCTGTCTCCCTTGCCTACACAAATCAATTCTGCATTACCTCTGATATCGCCTGGTATGAGAGTATCTTCTTTATCTCCTTCTTTCCACTTGAAAATAAAATCAGGCTCTGATATCACCTGGTGTAGACCCCACCCCTCCTTCAGGGTTGTGCGACCTCTGGTCTAGGATCGTTTGATACCTGAGTCAGAGCGACTCCTTAGGTCCCTCTTGGAACCCAAAAACTCTATCACATGTCCTTCCTTTTTCTGGCGCAAGTTGTGTGGCACCCGCAGACCCTCTCCTTTGCACTTTTCAAATATTAACGCCAATGGACGTTATCTCTCTCTCTCTTCTAGAATTCCCACTCTTGATGTGACCACAAACTATCACCGTGGGCTAACTCCCTTCGTGACTCCATGGTTCGATACTTTCGCGAACTACTTGCTCCCTTTTTCCCAATTCCTAAATCGGCGAATTCTTCGGGACCAAATCTACAGTCCACATTCTCCTTGCGATCGACGGTTGAGATCAAATCATGAGTTCAGACTTCATGAGTTCAGACTTAACCTCTTACTATTATATGGGACAATCTACTCAATGAATATTTTATTATTTTGAATTAAATTGTTTTAAACAAACAATCTGTAAAACTAATTAAATGCTAAAAATAAGTATAAAAAATATTTGTTAATGAGATTAGTAAATGTATGTTTTTTTTTTATCCTCGGATGGGGTGACACGAGGTGCTATGGTTCCACGCAGGAGCAAGCTGCGATGCAGCTTTAATGCATCCATCGACTCACATCACCTTGGACAATAACTCAGCATGAATATGCGCAGGCGCATTCAAACGACGAGGCCCCTCGTGCAAGGGAAGGGTACCCGCCATCAGCGCACTATCCAGTAGAATTTAATGGCTATGGTGATTGTTTTTGCTATGGCGATTGTTATTGCACTCACGCTCATTGTCCAAGCCGTAAGAACAAGCAGTCGGTCGCTCCTGGAGGCCTCTGTTTCACTGGATCAATGGCCGCACCCGACGACCTCGCCAACACTCAGGAGCAGCTCGACCGCTCGAGAAATCACCCAAACAATTCACTGGAACCCCACCATGCCCTGAGCGAGAGGGAAACCACGAAGGGGAGCTACCTGGTACATGACAGAGTCACGACGCAAGAGAAAGGAGAACTTTGAGAAATCCATGGCGATGGCAGCTAGGAGAAGAAGGAACATACCACGCACACCTCCAATGGCGTACGTGGAGGAATTCATCCCGGAAGGAGGCCTGGAAAGCCCTCCTGAGCACACCATGTTTATGGTGCCGGAAAATTGGAAGCCGAGCTCAAACTTTGGCTCGGATAGTAAACCATCGCCTGCAAGCAGCACGCTCGACCCTCATGCAACTAGAGAAGAGACACCTTACTCCCCCTGTTACGTGGAAGAGGAGGTTCCTCCTGAACCTACCAAGGAAGCGGAGGGACACGCACAAGCACGACAACGACGCAAGAAGCAGGAAGCAAAAATGGCCACCAGCGAGGAGTTAATGGACATCCACCGCCCGGAGCAACCACCTTCAGTCGACTGGGGATACCTCAATCTCGTCTTTGAGATGAGGAATATGCTGGAAGACCAGATCTTCCGACTCGTGCGAATGGATCAGAGATTTGACATGTTCTTTGCGGCACATTCCAGAACTCCGCCAAAGAAACAATGTCCGACTTGCGCGCGAGCCTATTCGTTCCCAACAAGATGGAGGCATTCTGAGGACGAGGACAAGCACCCCGGTTCAGAGGTTACTTAATGTTAAGAACTAGACTTTGTTTTTGTTGCTATAATCTATGCCTTAAGATAGCTAGCTACTAGTATTTCTTAGCACTAGTCAGGAGAACCAATTTCATGCTCGTGACTGTTAGTCCTGGTTTCCTTCGGGCAAGACGTAGCATCGTCAATTTTGTTAATTTTGTTAATTTTGCAAACTGGGTGACAAATGGACAGGGATGCCTAGCTGTCCCGGTTTCCTGCCCAGGCGGGACAGCTGGCATCACCAACAACTATGTATTTTGTTTATGGTAATATAATAGGCTCCACCCTTTTTTACTTGAAAAAAAAAAAATGTATGTTTTTTTCAATTCATGTTCAAATAGCATGGAAGTAATGACAAAATCACAATTCTAATTAGTAGAAAAGGTAAATAATAGAAATTATGACTATAACAAGTAGACAATACTATTGATAACGTTAGAAGGTAGAAGACAAAATCACAACTCTAATTAATAGAAAAGGTAAATAATAGAAATTATGACTATAACAAGTAAACAATCCTATTGATAACGTTAGGAGGTAGACAATCATATAAGTATTAGAACTGTTGTAACTAAGAGATCTCGTAATATAGAAAAGAGCATACATAAATTATGGATATAATCTTATTGTAACTAGAGATATGGTAAATAGCAAAAGTTATAAAATTTATAATCAATATAATTCAGAGATATGGTAATGAAAGAAATTGCAATAATGATAAAAAAACATGGTAGAAGTTAATTATGACTTTAACCCTTTTGTGACTATGAGATCTAGTAAATGACCAAACTTGCAATGGGAATGACACAAAAATGATATTATGATTGTATCCTTGAAAGTTTAAACAAAATGGTAAATAACATAATAACAAAATAATAAAACATAAATATGAATGTAATTTAAAAGAAAAAGAAAAAAAATGTGATCCAAATTAAACTATTCAAACTATGTAGAAATTAGATTAGACATGGAATAAATTCTTCAAACTAAAGAAAAAAAAATTAAAGAAAAAAAAAACATAAACAAATGATTGGAAATGAATTCATGATCATGGAAAGAGTCCTTTTGACCGGAGTGAGCAACAAATTCCATTTCTAGAATTTCACATATAATTTATAATTTGGATTTCATATTCGGGTGGAAGGAAAGGAAAATGTTTATTAGGAAAATTCACAAAATTCATGAAACTCCTTGATTAGTTTTTTGAAGTGGTCTTTAAATTTTTTGGGAGAAGTCTCATTGGTGAACCACTTAATATTTAAATGATTTATTCATTTATATTAAACTCTATATAAAAACTAATAAAGTCTATTAAGGTATACATACCCTACTCTATCCTACTCCCTCTAGATTTGAACTTGTGATCTCTTAAGAAGAAACACATGTTTTTAACCATTAGAACCACTCACAATGTATTAAAAGAATAATTTAAAATATATAAATAAATTTAATTAATTAATTAAAAAAAATAATCCAAAATTTAGAAAAAAAATTAAAAAAATTAAAATTAATTAATTAATTAAAAAATAAAATAATCACAATTAAAATAATTAAGATAAGACAATAAAGATCTGAATGACACTCTATAATACAGAGTTTAAAATATGTGAAAAAAAATCTGTAAATTGAAAAAAGAAATATAAAAATAACATTTAAATTAAATTACAGAAACTACATAGACTTTAAAATTGGCAGAATATTTTTTGGCAGGATTTTTTTTAACAAATTAAGAGAAAAATAAATTTAAAAACAAAAACAAATGCAACACTAAAAATAAATTCATATTATCTAAGAATAAAAAAACTAAAAAGCTTGAAACAACGCTAAAAAGAAATTCGTATTATCTAAAAATTAAAAAACAAAAAA
>ML835211.1:42267-55433 GCA_009831015.1 Picea engelmannii | reverse complement strand
AATAATTTAAAATTTCAAAATAGCATTTTTTAATTAAAATTTTTATATATTTAAATTTTAAATTTCAAAATAGTATATTAAAAAGTTTGATTAAAAATGATATTATTTTAATTAAAATAAAAAGTGTTAATTTTTTAAATTGAATGTAACAAAACTTATTATTATTTAATTCTCTACTTAAAACCAAATATTACTTTTACTTGTAACATGACTTCTTATTCATTTGAATATTTTTGCCCAGCTGGTGCATTTGAATATGTCTCATATAACATGTCGATGCATTGGTGTATGAGTATGTCGCGGTGGATCCGATTCGTCATCTGGCTACAAAGCTTGAACACTAACGCCAATTGTTCCGAGTGGAAGAAGAGTGGGGTTCTTACCATGGTTCCAGGATTATCGTGATAGGTGGTGGCGCTAGAACCGGGCCACCCTCCACTGTCATGCCACCGATAGCCTCACCTGTAGCCTCATGTGCGCCATCATTGTCTTTTTTCGTCCCAAAATTCTCCTCCATCCCGAGCTCCTCGTCCTCCTCTGCTGCGTTTGAGATTTTGAAGTCACTTGGAAGCGAGGCATCCTGAGAGTCAAGGTGGAGGAATTCCTCCTCCACGATGCAAGTGTGAGCCTCCTTTGCCTCCCACGCAGGCTTGTTTGTGTCTGATGCAATGGCTTCTGCCAAAAAATGGCTTGGGGGCTGCCAATTATCTGGCACGGTGAAGAGGAGGGATTCCTGAGGGATCTGTAAAGGTTCCTCCGAGATCACTTCCTCCACATATGCCATTGGAGGCGACCTAACCTTCTCTCTGTTGAGTGTGGCCTAAGTGCGTTGAGTGCATGCTATGGAGAGTTATGTCTCTAACTATTGCTTCCTCCTCTGTCGTGCGGCAAAGCAATGCCATTCAGGGCCGCGACGAGGTCTGCCTCTTTCCCTTAGCATAGAGGAGATGATGCGTAACATTATCATGTAGGAAGTCCTCTGGTGGCTGCACTAGAACTCAGATTTGTTGGCCTAGTGCAGAGCTAAGGTGAAATGGGTTGAATTAATGCCTTGTCAGATAAGAGCATCGAGGAGCGACATGGCTGCTGCCACTAATGTCTCCCATCCACTGAATCCCATGGCCTTCATTTTGCTCACGCGAGGGAGCAATCCTTCACCTCCTGACGGACAGTAATGGCGAGCTCCCATTTAATGGAGAGGTGGTGGGAGCCAGCCTGCCATATTTATGGTTGGGCTTAGGCATGTGTTACGTGGCCGTTGTGTGTTGCGTTACACCCCATCCGAGTTTTTTTTTTATATTACATGTTATTATCAACCACTTTTCTTAATAATTTTTTAATTAAAACATATTCATGTAAAAAGTATGTGAAAATAATATTATATTAAATTTAATTATTATTATTATTATTTATAATAAAAAGAAAAAACAACAAACATCTTCACCAATTATCACACACTTCCACTACCAAAAATTGATTTATTTAAAAAGTATTAAAGAATATTTAAAAACTCGGTAAATTAAAATAAATATATTAAATAAAAAATATATAAAAATAAAAAATGTTTTATATATACCAGAGGGGGGTAGGGTATGTATAACTTCGACTTTATCGGTAAATTAAAATAAATATATTAAATAAAAAATATATAAAAATAAAACATGTTTTATATATACCAGAGGGGGGTAGGGTATGTATAACTTCGACTTTAGCAATAGACAATCCATTTTTTCACAACTTCAAATACCATTCTAACCCATTATTTTTTTTAAATTTCGATCCTTAAACATGACAACAATGTTCTATTTCTAAACATATATCCTTTGAACAATGCAAAAAGTACAAACAAAAAATTAAATTTAGTTGGATGTAGGGAGAACTGTTCATATATTTACACTCAAAATTCAAATTTATATAATTTTTAAATGGCCAATTTCGACGATGACGATGTTGTTGATCGTTGTTGTACATATGTCATGGTTCTCCTTCAATCTAGTTAGGAGGACTCTTCATGGTTCTCCCCCAATTATAAGAGGTTATTAAGCTATCAGCGTAACAAGACAACATTTTAGTTGTGGGATAATTGATATTCAAAGTGAAACATTATGATTGGAGCATTTCAAAACGAACAATTTTTAGGAAATGAAATGTTTTAAAAACTTGTCTCAAATGATGACTATGTCCTTCTCTTGCTTTTGAATGGACAGTTAGATCATCCTGGTAATCCACCATAAATCTCCCTATCAAGTCTTTGAATGCATGATCCATAACCCTTTGAAAAGTAGCTCCAACATTTTTAAAACCAAAGGGCATGTAGACATACACATATTTCTCCCAAGGTGTTATGAAAGTCATCTTGGGCCTGTCTTCTTCTGCAACTAAAACTTGATTCTACCTGGAAAATCCATCTAACATGGACATACAAACAGACCCAATAACTTGTTGAAGAAGAAATTCCAATGTTATGCATATGATAATGATCTTTTATGCTTGCTTTATTTAAATCTCTAAGATCAACACACAACCAAATTTCTCCAGTCTTTTTCCTCACCACTATTGGATTTGAGAGCCAATCTGAATGTCTAATGGGATATATAATTCCAACATTTTTTAGTTTCTCCAGCTCCACATTTATCAATGGCTTCAACTTGAGATTCATCATTCTAATTTTTTGCTTGAAAGGCTTTGTCCCTTCTCTTAATGGTATAATATGTTGGAATATGGATTTGTCATATGCTTTTAGATCATCATAACTCCATGCAAATACATCAACATATTCTTTGAATAGGGTAGTATACTGATCAATTTCTTTTGTCGTACAATCGATCCCAATATTTACATATTTTGTGGAATTCTCAGTTTCAATATTTATTTTCTTTGTTTCTTGCACCTTTCGAGTTGATACTTCTTCTTTGAGATTATTTGCTTGATCATCTCTTGTAAAAAGAGACTTTGATTTTACACAGTCTTTTGAAATAGAGGTAAGACTATTATCATTCTCCTCACAATCATTTTCATTGGCCAAGAAACCATTCAATTCTTCATCATTTTCAAATACCTGAAGGTATTCTTGATTATCGAGCACTAAAGGTCTGAAATTTCTTTTGAATTGAAATGAACTTTTAATTTGAATGCCATATGGATTAGACAATGAAGCAACAAGGGCCAATGAATCCGCCTTTTGATTTTTCTCTCTCGAGACAAAAGATATATTGAATGAACACAAAACTTCCATTGATTCATTTACTCTTTTGACATATAACTTGAGTTTTTCCTTCTTGATTTTATATCTTTGAATGACTTGATTTATAACCAATTTAGAGTCACCAGTTATAATCAAGTGTTCAATGNATATATTGAATGAACACAAAACTTCCATTGATTCATTTACTCTTTTGACATATAACTTGAGTTTTTCCTTCTTGATTTTATATCTTTGAATGACTTGATTTATAACCAATTTAGAGTCACCAGTTATAATCAAGTGTTCAATGTTCATCTCCAATGCTAGGAACATCCTTTGAATAAGTTCTTCATACTCTGCTTCATTTTTAGTACATGGAAATTCCAATCTGATAGCATGTGGATATACAACTTTATCAAGACTTTTAAGTACAATTCCAACCCCTCTCTCCGAGGTTGAATATGCACGATCAAATGACATTCCCCAATATCCAGTGAAAGAATCATCTTCTTGTTTCAAACTTTTAGATTGCTCCAAATCAAGTATATTGTAATTTCCAATATCCGCATCTATATTGTAACACCTTGTTTCCCCCAGTCTATACATATAACTTTATTGGCTAGGAACTTTTGCAAACTCAAAGGTGTGAATGTTTGATTTGATGGACCTTTGTATAAAAGGTCTAATGTAAATTATTTTATTTTAATAGATAATGGATACATGTTGCATGACTGTTGTGAAGGGGATGCGCTAAGAGAGACCACGATGGCTAATGAAAAGGTGGTAGAGGGGACCCAGAATGGTTGTGTTAACCTCCACTGAATGAGTACTATTATGGATTTAATTGCTCAAGATCAGAACAACCCTATGACCCGAAATGAATTTCAGTCAAACTGGTAGGTGGGAAGACCTCCTCAAGAGTTAATGAGGGGATGGGGAAGACTGCCCATCTGTAAGGCTTCCGGACCTGACCACAGAATGGGAATTTGAGCCACACACAATCTTGTTGAGAAAGGCAAGAAAGGAAGAGTGGTGTGAGCAGAGGAGAACCTACGAAGAATGCAGAGACGAGAGCAAAAAACTCTTGGGTCCAAGGAAGGATTGAAAGCGAAAAGTGAGTTCTGATCATAGAGAATAGAGGTTGAGCCAGGAGAAGGAGAGTAACCTTCGCCTTATCTATTCATGTATTGGGAGAAGGAGAGTAACCTTTGTCCCTAACTTTCGTTGAGCTGGATGTAAGAGAGTGAATCTCAAATCATTGATGCCTAAGCTCGGGGGTGGCCAGTGATAAATCCATTGGGAGTGACTGAACCTATGGTTGGGTGGAAACGAGCACCCCTCTCAAAGGTCACATCATGCCTTATGGTTCTGATAAGTGTTTTTATGCCTTGTGCTTCGAATTGGAAATAATAGATGCATGCTTATACTTATATGCCTATAATGGTTTCTATATTGAATGATTAAGTTAAGAATATGCATTCATTCCTTGAGAACTTTCAGATCTACTTGATTTCCTTATGCTCTAGTTTTATTCCTTGAAAGCACTTTCCTACGGAATTTCATCATTGTCTTAGAGTCGAGTGAGTACTCCCCTGATCGCGGAGGTTAAACCCCGCACTCATTATGAGGATGAAGTATATTAAGCTCATGAGAGGTAGTGCATGTATGCACCGAATCCCTATAAGGTGGGCAGAGGCCGAGACCATCTTAAGTTATAGAGTTGAGGAATGAACGTAAGGGGTGCGCAGAAATATTCTTCCAAGCATTATGTTCAAGAGAAAGAGAGAAAAAATCTTAAGCCTTTCAAAGCCAACTAAGCTCAGGAAGAATAGTGAGATTCAAATATCTAAAGGGGCTATTCTTTCGTTTGGAAGATGAACGGATTAGATCCGTTCGGGAGGATCCAAGGTCTGTCACGACTGTTAGATTTGAAGAAGGGGCGCAGGTGTTAACGCCTCGACTCCTTCAGTCTTCGCAAGTTCAATGAATGTTGGTAATCATAGTGAAGGGAATGGATCCTCAGAAACCCAAAGTAGCGATGTGACCTGGACCGTAGATCCACAGATCTATCGAGACCCTCCTTGATCGTCGGATTGGTGAGATCGGAGTTCGCACATCGGGATATTCGTACGTTGGCGCAACTAAACTTTTGAAACCCGAAGTTGCAATGTGATCTAGACCGTTGGATCGAGGAAAGTCGTGGACCCTCGATCTGACACGAGCATATTAACGCAAGGAGTACATGGGAATTCAAAATTCCATAAGGACCAAGCTCAGAAGAGACAAGCGCTTTTCAGAAGCGCAGATGAGGTCCAAGAGATGAACTTGTTTCAAGTTCGTAAGCTCAGGAGGGAAAGCGGAAGTCGAGACCCATACATCAGGGCTCCCAGGAAGTAAATCGAAGGTCAATACCTTTGAAACATCTGAAATCTTCCAAGTCAGGGAAGAAAGTGAACATGAAACAACAAGAAATTACCAACAATTGCAGAAAATTCCTTACCAATTTCAATGATAGCGAGACAAAACCCTCATCTACCAAGAAAATATCATCCACATGAAAAGACAAGTCTCCAAGAAGGTAGTGCACAGCTTTATCTCCACAATAGACAAGATAGCATCCAAAATTGCACAAGAGAAGAGAGAAATTTATTTGCCCAAAGAGGACGAAAATTTCAGCCAAGAATGTCTTCACTCAACAGAGAGTGAGTTGTCAAAATGAAGTGATCTTGGTCTCTTATTTATACAAGACCTAAAAATGAAGTTTGTCCACATAATATTAGGGTAAAACACAATTAAGGAGGTTGACCCCCTTTAATTTCCCCTTTAAAAATTATAATATGATTTTACATGAAAAAAGAAAACCCTAAATATGATGTTGTGCCCCTAGGGGGTGACGTTTTGGCACTTCTAGCAAATCATTGAGTTGTTGAGGGAGAGATGGGAATTGCAAAAGCCATGTTTCATCATGCCAAGCATCCTCATCTTCATCAACCATGCCAAATCCTCATCAAGTATCACCATCATCATCAAACCCTAGCCCCAAACAAAATGTCAAGCCCAAAAGTGAAGCACTTTAGCCTCCAAAGGCAAGTTGTTGGGCTAGTAAGGGCTAGGTGAGGTCCTCCAAGGTGTCTTCTCTTGCCTCCAAAATAAATTTCAATCTTCTGGTTGCTCCTAAGGTGTGGGTCATAGCATCCAACCCGTGGGCTTCCTGCCCCAATGAAGGCCCAAGCTAGGTTTGTTCCTTCCAAAATGTCCATCAAGCGAGGTCCTACAAAGACAAATGAATGTGCCATCCAAGGGTCTCAAGTCAAATGTATCATGGCAAGTAAAATCACATTTAATACAAGATCCACCTAAACATATGTATCAAAACTATGTTTTCAAACTAAACAAGTGCTTAACGACCCTATGCAACTCTCCAAGTTTAGGTATGGGAGGGTTGTCAGGGTGATCTATTGGGTGAGTCATTCCTCAAGTCAAGGAGTGTTTCCTACGTGGACCCTATCTAATTCATGCAAAGAAGATGGAGTGGATGGGGTTGAGACTTTTGGGCATGGGGTTCATGACATACAAGGGTTTGTATTGTCTCATTTATGGGTGCCTTTATAGAGGGTGTGTTGCACCTTCGTTCTCAATGCATACTTTTTCCAAACCCATTTATTTCCACTAATTAATTAAAATAATTCCAGGTTGAAGCCAATGTGGGACTTCTACCTAAGCATGAAAAACATTGCCCACCTTGACTCTACCATGGTCACACTGTGCTTCCCTAAGTCGAAGACAATGTGTGGGACTTCTACTTAAGCATGAAAAACATTGTCCACACATGCTCTACCTTGGTTGGCATTTTAAGATTGTTATTTTTTGCGGGTCCCATTAGTTTCTTATGAGAGACACTTCATTGTCCTCGACATCCTTGGGTGAGCATCTAAAAGGTTTATGATTGGATTCTATAATTTTCTAGCTACAAGCCCCTGGGCCTTCATCCCCATTTTCCCATGAAATGAGGTACAATCCCTTCTTGGGTCAATATACCTGAAAGTCCCAAAAGATGGGGATACGAAAAAGATGAAGTGTGAAAAGTGACAAGTATGATAGGGAAATGGTGTGATGACTCATCAATGAGACCTCCTAGTAGMAAACCTCTCCCTAAGGGGTGATCACTTACTATGGCACAATGTCAACCACCAAGGTGAAACATGGCAAAGAACACAATTTCCAAGTAGACATTTTATAATCAAAAGCAGCTTTAAATGCCACATACTCAAATGCCTCAAGTATTAAAGTGGCACTTACCATAATACATGACTTGTACCTCATGGAGCAAGACCCATTGTCTTTCGAAAACATGTTGATGTGGTGGATTCCACCATGATGAATTGAAGAAGTGTGGTGGTGAAGTGGGTCTTCATCTGTGTAAGTGGACATCACAAGTCAATCCATCTCTTGGCACTCCATGTTTGCAACTCGAGGGCCTCGAGGCATCATCTCCTTAGTTATCCCTAGAAGAGGGGGATAACAAAGACAAGGTTATTCTTTAGGGGGGGGGCATGTTAGGGTACTAAATTCCCTAACCCCTCGAGTAGATGGAATAATATGTTTTTTTTTATGTAACAAAAGATATCATTAGTAAATAAGGCCTATGTAATAATGTGAACACAACTAATGTAAGAAGACTTATTAGAAGGTTTTGCTTCTAGAAAGTTATTCCTCTGGAATGTTCTCAAGAAGATAGAAATAGTATWTAAAGAGGTAGAAAGAATTGAAAAGTTTTTCTCGTTGAAACATGTGTATAGAGGCAAGTGAACATTGTTCTCAAGATAATATAGATATCATATTTTGGATCCATATTGTCATTGTGCTTATTGTTTTATTTCTTTTTGCTAATTATTGTGATAATAATTCTACCATTGCTCTACATATTTCCTTCTGGTACCTTACACATTTTTTGCAGCAAGAGCCTTTGAAAAGAGAAGGGGGGGGGGGCATGTTAGGGTACTAAATTCCCTAACCCCTCAAGTAGATGGAATAATATGTTTTTTTTATGTAACAAAAGATATTATTAGTAAATAAGGCTTATGTAATAATGTGAACACAACTAATTTAAGAAGACTTACTAGAAGGTTTTGCTTCTAGAAATTTCTTCCTCTGGAATGTTCTTAAGAAGATAGAAATAGTATATAAAGAGGTAGAAAGCATTGAAAAGTTTTTCTCGTTGAAACATGTGTATATAGGCAAGTGAACATTGTTCTCAAGATAATAAAGATATCATCTTTTGGATCCATATTGTCATTGTGCTTATTGTTTTATTTCTTTTTGCTAATTATTGTGATAATAATTCTACCATTGCTCTACATATTTCCTTCTTGTAACTTACACATTTTTTGTAGCAAGAGCCTTTGAAAAGAGAAAGGGATTTTTGAGGCCCCATCCTCTAATGGATTTTGGCAATGCTAGGATTTTCCAAGAGGCCATTGCTGGTCCTTTCTTCTTTTGGTCTCCAAACCAATATTTTGGTTCTCCTACAATTTCCTATTACTGATATAATTTGTCATATTCACTCTAAATCATTGTACAATGTATTATTTCTACTCTGAATCTTCTATTTTGGTGAACATCATTATACCTCTAGAACTTATTTGACTAAGGTTAATGACCTCCTAATAATAACAAACTAGTACATGTTATCACAAAATCTGACACTTGTGCAAAGACTTCTATAATGTCCCTTTCCTAATGAGTCATCTAAACGAATTGACAAAATAGCCTAAGTAATTCTTGTGGGCCATAGTTAGGGAATTAAAACGGAAATAATTATTTTATTAATGTCACCGTAGCGGGAATTGATTAAATATAAGGTGTAATTGAGTAAAGTGGAAAAAAGGTGCATAGGTGACTATTGGTAATATGAAAGGTCACTTAAATTGATTAAAAGGTAAAAAGGTCGCAAAATAGTCAACTAATGAATAAAAAGGGAAAAGAGGGCACCCTCTCTCATTCTTACATTGGCGTTTTCTAATTTCTCATTAAGAGAGCTCATTGTGGTTTTGGAACTCTTGGGACAGAAACCCTAGGAGGAATTTGCAAGGGTTGGCTTCGATGGTGAGACCATCCACCCTAGTTAGTCATTGAGAGGAGATCATCCAAATCTTCATATTGTGCTTCATTGTGGTAGATTTAATCTTCTTGTGGTGGAGATTTCTTGATAGTGGCTGAGTTTGTTCCATTATAGTTGAGTTATTCTTGTTGACAGTGGAGTATTGATCTTGTGTGGGTCAAATCCTCTTGAGGAGGCCGATTTTGGCCTGAAGGAAGTCGAGCTAGACTGGTGGGCTGCATTTCTTGTGTTTTGGGGTCAAATTGCTTGTGGTGTGGTGGTTTTGATAGAGTATGAACTATTCCTTGTTGAGAAGTCAAGTTGTGGACCACTAAAGGGCGAATTTGTTGTGGAGACTGAGTTTTATCACTTCTGGGTAGAGTTATATTCATTGTGGGTCGATTTCCCTTTGTTTCTCTGGTTGAGTTTGTCATTGGGATATTGTACCTCATTATTGGGCCAAGTTATTCCAAAAACTGGGTCAAATACTCTGTGAGGAGGACATTTATTATTGTGGGCTGCATTCAATATTGTTTAGGGTGAGTTACAATGGTATAGAGGCCGAATACAAGCTGCCATCACCTACGGGACTGTCTCTATGTATTGGGACTGCTATTTATTTGTTTGTTGGGTCAACTTACTTGCTTACAGACCTATACCATCAGTAAAAAAGATGTTGCACTCAATTTGTATTGTCCAAGCATAATATTTCCAATATTTTACAGAAGCAACCTACAACAACTTATACCAATTGTGCATTGTGGGTTTTATGCTTGTTTTTGCATACCTTTGTTGGGTAAAAGGGAATTTCTTTGGCACATTAAAACCATACATAACCCACCCATAACACTTCATAAAACAATTAAAACATCACGACAACAAATTGGGAGTTTTAGCAGTGAAAGGACACATACAACCCAAGTGTTTAACGAAAGTCAACACTCAGAAAATCCATATATATAGTTACAGTAGTGATATTTTCGCAACAATAGTACCCAGGGACAATACAGTGGTATCATATCAATGTATACTCCCAACATGAGGGTTTTTTTTGTTCATGAGGTGACAGAACGGTAGGTATATCACCTACAAAAGTAGAAGACAATGAGGGGAAAAAGACATATTTAACGAAGAAGGAGAAAAAAGGGAGAACCAACCAAAGGTGAAACAAGAAGAAGTCACGAAAGATAATAATGAGGACATAGCTATACAAATCCTAAAAGGATTATCTGATGGGAAACAATAATTAGCACAACTATTGACACAATTAATTACCATTAACCAGACAAATCATAACCATGGGAGTAACAATGGTGCAGGGGGTTCCAATGTGAACAATGGGAACAATGGTGAGGGAAGCCATCCTAAGATTCCTGCACCTAACCACATTAGGATTCCTATTCAGCTGGGTGCTAGGACCAATAGCAGGGCAATCCCCAGGTGTAACACCCTGTTTCCCCCAAATTTGTAATTAATCCTAATACAGGAATTACTATGCTAAAGCATGATGAAAATGTGAATGTATGATGTGAAGGGACCTTATGAAGAAGGTCGATAAATGTAAATAACATTATGAAATTATATTACAGAACTGCTGAGAGGGGATGTGCAGAAAAGAGACCACGATGGCAGTGGAAGGCACCTGAAAAGGTGGCGTTAACTTCCACTGAGAATTAAATACCGTATTTTGGACTCCACTGGCCCGGAGAACCAAAAGCGGCTCGCTAGCCCTGAAATTAATGGCTCGTAGACTGGTAGGCGGATGTCTTGATGAGGGATGGGATGGTGAACCGCCCATCCGTAGGGACGTCAGGCCTGATCAGTGCGAGGGAAATCATGCCACACGCAACCTCGGGAGAGGGTAAGGCGTATGGATGAAACGATTTGAAAGGGGGCAGACGCGAGGGGAACTATGGCAATTTTTACGTAGAGTGAGTGATCTCAAAGAGGGAGGATTGCAACCTTCGCTCCTGGGCACTGGCAGACAGAGAGACGCAGGTCTCAGGATATCGTGGTCTCAGCTCGGGGGTGGCTAGTGGTAAATCCATTAGGAGTCACTATGCCTACGGTTGGGTGGAAACGAGCACCCCTCTCAGCAGTTGCTCCCATTGCTGAAGTTATTTCTGATAAGTATTTTGCTTATATTGCATATTGAAATTTATATACTGTCACATATGTTCATAGAGTTGTGGAATTGTAAATATTTCCTGTGTAAGAATGTCTGTGCAAAAATTGATAATGAGGAGTAGATATTGGCTCATAGCATTGTGAAATTGTAAATGACTTCAGCATAAGAATGTCTGCGTAGAGCTTGATATGAATGAATTGATATATGCTTGACACCGAGGAAACCGTGCTTGACTTACGTTGATAAATGAATCTCATCACGCCCAGCCGTTCTCGGGAAGCTGTCTCCCTTTATCTGCTTCCGGGGATGCCTCGGTAGGAATCTCTTCTCAGAGGTTCCCTCCTTGGAAAGGTTCACCAAGAACCCAGAACAAGGACCCGAACGCACAGGCCTTATTAACACTGCACTAGGAGGAACGATTTTATTAAGGTTCCAAGGTGGTAGTGTTGTGAGAAGTGACAAATCGACGGATGAGATCTCGTCGGAGGAACCATAGTCATTCACGACCATTAGATTGATGAAATTAACATAGGCGTTACTTACCTTGCCCCTTCTTCCTCTATCATCGTGAGTAATGAAAAATTGGGATCGTAAATCCCAAGACCCGAAAGAACGAACCTAGACCGTTGGATCTCGGTCCAATTTACCCGTCCATCGGATCTGGAGCAGAAATCTCGTAAACCGTTGGATCGGGAGGAGTTTCACGGAGTATAACTTCTGGAAGGAGAGCATGCAGGAGAAATGACCTGAACCGTCGGATCTTAGATCATAGTCCCGACAACCGTCAGATCTCGAGAAGATGCGCCGAAATTAAACTCTAGTGTGCAGAGGAAGAGTCCTAGCCGTTGATCTCGGAAGGACACGTGTCAACATCCTGGATAAGTCATCGGGACAACAGGGTCATCGGGGTTTTGTTGAGTCTGAGAATCGAGGCCTTGTAGTTCTCGAAATCCCAAGAACAGATCCTAACCGTTGATCTCGGCAGGACATGTGTCAACGTTCTGGGGAGTCGTCGGGATTTCACCCATCGGAGAAATTAGGAGTGTAGAACCGTTGCAATAGGAAGTCACGATTAGTGAATTCCCGATAGGATCTGAGCCGTCCAAACAACAAGGACACATGGAAAAGGATCCTGGAGAGTCAGAGTTCGGCATATCGGGGATTTCGAATACATAGAACTCTTGCCACCCAGAATCGCGATCCACGATTTACCGATAAGATCTGAGTCGTCCATCTGAGGGACAGGTGTCGGAGATCAAGGCGCTATCGAAGTTTGACGCCTCAGAAATTCGGAGTTTCTGAGGGCATGGAACGCTCGCAACAGGAAATCGCGATCCGCGATTTCCCGACGGGATCAACACCGTCCATCAGCGAGGACGCGTGGCGAGAGATCCCAGAAAGTCAGAGTTCGGCATATCGGGAATCGGCGTATCGGGGATTTCAAGGACATGAAACCCTTACATCACAAAACCGCGATATGCGAATTCCCGACACCATCATGAGCCGTTGATTCAAGGGACGCGTGTCGAGCATCCGGAGAGAATCGGGAATCGGGATATCGCGAGTCCCGGGTACATGTGTTCTGTGTTATCGCAAATGCCGAAACCCCGTTGGAAGGTTATACGGCGACAGTCATATGGTAAGTGGTCACATGGACCATGGTATAGCCAAAGGGGTCAACCCTCGCCGGAGTCAACGCCAAGTGATCGGGGAAACCCAAGTGAAAACCCCGACGAGATCCGAGCCGTCCGTTC
>ML835211.1:26836-38584 GCA_009831015.1 Picea engelmannii | reverse complement strand
ACCCAAGAAGGGGTTGTCCCTCATTTCAAGGGAAGAAGGGGCTAAAGGCCCAGATGCTTGTAGCTGGAAAAAGATAAAATCCAATCATTAGCCTTCTAATGCTTGCCCAGGGATCTCAAGGACAATGACATGTCTCTCATAAGAAACTAATGGGACCCGTGAAAAATAACTAATACAAGATGCCAACCAGGGTGGAGCATGTGTGGCCATTTTTTTTAATGCTTAGGTAGAAGCCCCACACATTTTTTCAACTTAGGGAAGCATGATGTGACCATGGTAGAGTCAAGGTGGGCACAATTTTTCATGCTTAGGTAGAAGCCCCACCTTGGCTTCAACCTGGAAACATGTTAAAAGAATAAAAGGAAATAAATGGGCTTGGAAAAAGGTTGCATTGAAAATGAAGGCGCAACACACCCTCTACAAAGGCACCCATAAATGAGACACTGCAACCCCTTGTATGTCATGAACCCCATGCCCAAAAGTCTTGTCCCCATCCATGACACCTCATCCACATGAATTAGAAAGAGGTCCCCTTGGG
Source organism: Picea engelmannii (assembly GCA_009831015.1). Taxonomy (NCBI): domain Eukaryota; kingdom Viridiplantae; phylum Streptophyta; class Pinopsida; order Pinales; family Pinaceae; genus Picea; species Picea engelmannii. The sequence goes on along the minus strand of ML835211.1, from coordinate 38,046 downwards.
AAACACCCCTAAACTTGAGGTACGATTCACCCAATAGGTCATTTTGTCAACCCTTCTGTTGGAACAAATATTGAAATTTTGGCTTTCGGTAGCTTAGGAGGAAATTTTTTATAGTGTTTAGCTACCAAAAGTGCAGACTTTCGGTCGCTTAAATCTCCGGTTTCATATGCCATTAGTTGCTGAAAGTGTATCGTCCAAGACCAAGCATTCAAGCGCCACACATCAAGCCACATGGAGGAAGAGCTCACGAGTAGGTGCGAAAAGAATGCAATAAACGACATAAAATCGTTATAATAAGGTTTTACCAAAATGCCACGTCACCATTTCGGGTTTTCGATAGTTGAGGGTTTTGCTGACATAAAGATTTTGACCACTACCTGTTTTCCCGAAACCCGAAGGCCAAAATCAGGGTTTCAGGACTTTCAGTGGCTTACAGTGCTCTGAAATTGCACTGTTAGCTACCGAAAGCCAGGACTTTCGGCAGCTAAGATACCTTTGTTTTCGGCTTGTTAGCCACCGAAATCGCAGGTTTTTCCAAAAAAAAACTGCCTGTGGGAAAAATCACTTTTCTCAACCTTGGAGAGGTTGTTTTACATGTTTGAATAGTAGATTGACATCTACAGATCCTAAGCTTTCCAGTGGTATATTCAGGTCCGAATTTAGATCTCGGGAAGGCAGCCATGGCCCAGAAATGTAGGAACACGCCCAAATTTCAGTTAAATAACTGCCAGTTCGTTTCTCAGTCGGTTTTGAGGTCATTTCTTAGTTGGTTTTGAGGTCATTTCTCATCTATTATATGCTGAAGGCTTATATATTGTATATCTCTTGGAGAGAGAAAGGAGGGAAAAATACACAGAGGAGTAGTACTCCTGGGATGTAGCATTTGTTTTCCTGTTTAAATAAAAGAGTGCAGAGCCATTTTTAATCTACAACAGAGATTCTTATGATTTTGTTTGTAGAGAATGTCTTATTGCTTCGTTCTTGCATCATTTCACTTGGTTTTATTTCCATTTTTTTCTCGATTTGTGACTGTGTTTGTAATGGAATTCATTCCTTTGTTAGATTCTCTATTGCAGGACATGTTATAGGTTGTTTCTTGTAGAGATCCGAAGGTTCATAATTCATCCTTGGATAGATGCTCTGTCCCAACCATCTCTTTCCACTGATTTATGCTTGGAATTCACTCATTGCTAAGTGCTCCTTACATTTTGATATGTTTTCTCTCTATTCTGCTGCCATACTTTTATAAATCCTTCTCTCTGTAATCAACTTCTACCTCGCCTTTGTTCCATGGATTTCCATCGCCAAAACACTCTTATTATTTTCTTAATCATTTGATTCCATTCGCAATGGACTACCTCCTGGTCCAACACACCAACCCTAAAAAAACCCAAAACTTTATGTTACCCACAGATTTGCCCACTGCTAAGCTTATTGAATATCCTATTGTGACATATTTTCGAGAGCTCCCTCTTGGGTTGGAAGGGGCAATTTCCAATCAAAAGTGGTTCGAGGCTATCTCGGAATTTACTTGCATGCAACCTAAGTCAAGTCCGAGTGACAAAATTTATTTCATTTAAAATGTGCTAAAGCTTGGCTTTATTACAGCCTAGAACCAACTCTTGCGACAACATTTTCTGGTGCCGTTGTCGGGGACGGAGGACGAAGTGATCTTCCCTGGGATACGACAACAAGTTCAGATCTATCTCTTGATGGTGAACAAGGGATATGCATTCAATTGGCTGTGGTCATTCACCTGGCGACTCCTTGGTTCGAAGACTTTACATGATTCACTGATGACTCCACTGGTCTCAAAATGTCGAATTCGTTCGCTGCTCGGATTGCTGCAAGGTTTTCTCCTCTAAACTTTACAAATGTTTATGGATTTCCCAACACTGTACCAGACATTAAAGTTTGGGAAGATGTCCTTCCTAAATTTGGAGAATATGCAGATGACAATCCCGCTCAACATTTGTTTGAATTCCACAAGCTCATGGATGAATTAAATATACATCACAAAGATGTCCTCATGAAACTGTTTATCTTTTCGTTGGAAAGAGATGCTAGAATCTGGTATAAATGTTTACCCAATTCCAGTATTCCTTCGTTAAAATATTTTCACATACGTTTTCATCAACATTGCAAAAGAATCTACTCAGCTGAAATACTTTTTGAAGATTGTTGTAATATAAAATTTATAAGACAAAAAGATCAAACAAATCATCTTGAAGAGGAGGAAGAAATATTAGAAATTTCTCAAGTTGATGAAGATGATCAGTATGAGGAAGAGTTGGCTCATAAAGAAGCTGGATATGATAGCTCTTATGGACATATTCAAGAACAAGACATTCAACATCACGACCAACCTGCAAAAGAGAAAGCAAACAATAGTTGCTTGATCCAGAAATTACAAAGACCACCTCCTCCTTTAACAAAAGAAGAGATAGATATGCTCCTGGACAATTATGTTACAGCCCTTGCTTACACAGATTTGCAGCATTCACACAGTCCTGAACATGTGAGTGAAACTTCTTCTATTACTGAAAATGAAAATCTAAGTTTAAATCATGACAGCCATGGGACTTTAGAGGAAGTTAGTAAACCAATTTATGATGATGATTTCCTCCCAGAGGATCATCTTGTAGACACAGTTTTGTTTCATGAAGAAGATAGGGCGGTCATGTTTAATAACCTTGAAAAATGTTTGCTGTTCGAAGATGCTTTAGACTATGATTTGGAGGAGTGTGGATCTGAGATAGACAACTTCACAATTGATATTCCTAGCATTTGTTTGACTAATGACACTCCTGAGTTATCTGATGAACCCGTTTATGATGAATATCCAGAAGAACAAGAAGAGCAAATTTCTTTTTCATCACACACGAAAATTTACGACAGTCCTCCTTTGTTTGATGAATGTGATGAAAGTGTTTATGAAGATGATGAGCAACAAGAAACTTTGGTTCAACAGGAAAGCAATCAACAACATCATGAAAGAGATCAACCTATGTATGACAGCTACCAAGAAGATCTTTGGACAACAGATGAAGGACATAAGCAAGGGTTACTGAAACAATTGATCTGTCCTCCATGTTTAGCAACTATTGAGCAACAGACCAGTAAGTTTTAGTGCGACATTTTTGCACTAGTGGGAGAAAAAATCAGCAGTGGACAAAGTGCGCAAAAGAATTTCAGACAACTTGCCCAACATGAGGAAGTATGGATTAATTGTGAAAGTGGTATATCTCTTCCCTTCTACGATCCAATAGCAGTTTATATGGAGTCAAAATGGGGGATTGGATTTGTTATTTCCAACTTCTTGAAGTCTGAATTTCAAAACTATAAGTACCTGCTCCCAGGGCATGTTTTGAAATTTGCAGTTACTCCTGTCAGTTTTCTGCTCAAATATGGAAGCATAATTAAGTTTGTTAGTCAGATAATCGCTTGGTTGATTTGGATGTTTTCCTATACTTGAAAAAACCCAGTGATATCAATTAGAGTAGGTGATGTATATAAATAAGCATGAATTTGAGCATTAGAGTACAACAATGGTTTTCAGTATGTTTCCATCTTAGTTTGGAATCTAGTATGGTTTTGTTTTAAGGCATTATGACTCCATAGCCCAATGAATGCATAAGCGGTTTTTTGTTTCGAAAAGCTGCAAGTAAAGTGACAGGGGTCAGAGTTTGATAAGGATGATTTCGGGTCGCCCAATGGATACAGGCACATGGTCTACTGTTCTTGGTGCTTTTCAGGAAAGTACCATCCCTAGATGGAGCCTATGTTGGAACAAATGTTGAAATTTTGGCTTTTGGTAGCTTAGGAGGAAAAAATTTATAGTGTTTAGCTACCAAAAGTGTAGACTTTCGGTAGCTTAAATCTTTGGTTTCATATGCCATTAGCTGCCGAAAGTGTATCGGCCGAGACCAAGCGTTCAAGCGCCACACATCAAGCCACATGGAGGAAGAGCTCACGAGTAGGTGCGAAAAGAATGCAATAAACGATATAAAATCCCTATAATAAGGTTTTACCAAAATGCCACGTCACCATTTCGGGTTTTCAGCAGTCGAGGGTTTTGCCGACATAAAGATTTTGACCACTGCCTGTTTTCTCGAAACCCGAAAGTCGAAATCGGGGTTTCAGGACTTTCGGTGGCTTACGGTGTTCTGAAATAACACTATTAGCTACCGAAAGCCAGGACTTTTGGTAGCTAAGATACCTTTGTTTTCGGCCTGTTAGCCACCGAAATCATAGGTTTTTCCAAAAAAAAACTGCCTGTGGAAAAAATCACTTTTCTCAACCTTGGAGAGGCCGTTTTACATGTTTGAATAGTCGATTGACATCTACAGATCCTAACATTTCCAGTGGTATCTTCAGATCAGAATTTAGAGCTCGGGAAAGTAACCAAAAGTTCCCTGCAATATGGTGCTGCGTTTTTGTGCAGACATGGCCCATAAATGTATGAACGTGCCCAGATTTCAGTTAAATAACTGCCAGTTCATTTCTCAGTCGATTTTGAGGTCATTTCTCATCTGTTATATGCTGAAGGCTTATATATTGTATATCTCTTGGAGAGAGAAAGGAGGGAAAAAAACACACAGGAGTAGTACTCCTGGGTTGTAGCATTTGTTTTCCTACTTAAATAAAAGAGTGCAGAGCCATTTTTAATCTACAACAAAGATTCTTGTGATTTTGTTTGCAGAGAATGTCTTATTTCTTCATTCTTGCATCATTTCACTTGATTTTATTTCCATTTTTTTCTCGATTTGTGACTGTGTTTGTAATGGAATTCATCCGTTTGTTAGATGCTCTATTGCATGACATGTTATAGGTTGTTTATTGTAGAGATCTGAAGGTTCAGAATTCATCCTTGGATAGATGCTCTGTCCCAACCATCTCTTTATTCTTGGAATTCACTCATTTCCAAGTGCTCCTTGCATTTTGATATGTTTTCTCTCTATTCTGTTGCCATACTTTTATAAATCCTTCTCTCTGTAATCAACTTCTACCTCGCCTCTGTTCCATGGATTTCCATCGCCGAAACACTCTTATTATTTGCTTGATCATTTGACTCCATTCCCAATGGACTACCTCCTGGTCTAACCCACCAACCCTAAAAAAACCCAAAATTTTTTGTTACCCACAGATCTGCCCACTGTTAAGCTTATTGAATATCCTATTGTGACATATTTTCTAGAGATCCCTCTCAGGTTGGAAGGGGCAGTTTCCAATCAAAAGTGGTTCGAGGCTATTTCACAATTTACTTGCATGCAACCCAAGTCAAGTCCAAGTGACAAAATTTATTTCATTTAAAATGTGCTAAGACTTGGCTCTATTACAACCTAGAACCAACTCTTGCGACAACACCTTCCATACCTAAACTTGACAAATTGCATAGGGTATTTGCGCACTTGTTTATTTTGATGAGGTGGTTTGGATGTACATGCTTAGATGGCTCTTTTGTTGATTTTATTTACTCATCATGATGCATTTGACTTGAGATCCTTGGAGGGTGTATCCATTTTTCTTTGTAGGACCTAGTAGGTGGACAATTTTGGAAGAACAATCCTAGCTTGGGCTTCCATGGGGCTTGAAGCCCACAGGTTGGATGCAAAGGGCCCACACTCCAGATGATGAGGAAATGCCTTTGGAGGCCTAGAGGAAACCTTGGAGGATATTTTCAAGCCCCTACATTCCCTATAGGACACCTTAGAGGATCTTTCCCAGCCCCTACATTCCAAACGACTTGCTTGAAAGGGGAAAACTATCACCTTTTGGGGGTTTGATGTCACCTAGGGCTAGGTTGTGGTGGTGTTAATAGACACTTGGCTCGTTTTGAGGAAGAGGCCCATGGATCGTGGAAGAAAGGTTTTGGTTGAAGACTATTGGCCTTTGGAGGCCTAGCGCTCCCTTCTCCAACTCAACGACTTGACCAAAAGTGCCAAACGTTGCCCAAAAGAAGTGTGACATCATGTTTGTAGGGTTTCTCTTATGTGCAAAACATGAATTAAATAATATTACTTTTATAAAGGGGAAAGATAAGGGTTGTTGACCCCTTATCTTGTGTTTTACCCTAAGTTTTGTGGACAAACATGTTTTAGAGGATTTGTATAAATAGCGATCAACTCTATTTCATTTTATCATAGCTCTCCCACTGTGAGAAGACTTGTGGCTGAAATTTTCGCCCTACTTGGGTAATTTGGTATCTCTCTCTTGTGTAAATAATTTTTGGTGATATCTCTTGGTGAATTGTTGAGATAAGGTGGCACACACCTCTTGGAGACTTCTTCTCTTGCTTATGAATGGTCATTGCTTGGTGAGCTGGGGTTTGATCTTGCATCTCTCCTGAAATTGGTAAAGAAAATCTGCAATTGTTAGTTCTTCTTGCTTGTTTCATGATTATTGTTGGTTGAAACCCTAGGAAGAGTATAAGTACATATAAGTTTCATCTCATTTGCTAGTTTATAAGTCATTTATTGCAAGGTTGCTAGGAGGAGTACAAGGGTGTACACCCTCGTAGATTTACCATAGTTTGATGTGCATGCCCTAGGGAATAAGAGGGTTTACACCCTTAGGGATTTTGTTGATCTAATTGATTTCTTTCAAGAATCCATTCACCCAAATTTTAAAGGCACTAATCTGAATTTTGCATTGGAGAAATAAATTCTTTGCATTGGTAAACATGATTTAGAGAAATATTGATATTGTACATGTTGGAATCTTTTTTTGATGCTTTGAGGTTGCTAAAGCCTCTAAGGTGTTTAGTTTTTCTTGGTCTTCTTAGAGCTATAACTAAATAAAATCTACAGTCATTATGGCTACATCAAAATATCTCTCTACTTTGATTATAGCTCACTTTTCAACCGTCAAAAGTTGCTAATAAATTGCCCCTATAATCTACTAGTCTCAGCGCATTTTTTCACTGGTTTACTTGCTTGTTTTGTGGATTGAAATTTTATATTGTAGAAATAATTAGCTACAGCCATAAGGATGATAAAATATCTATGCAACACTTGTTTATAACAACGTTAGTTTACTACTAAAGTCTTATGCTTTCATACTTGAGTTACTCTAGTAATTGCTAGCTTATCTCTTGCATCATTTACCCGACTTTAACATCTTGTAGTAGCTTTAGTAATCATTTACTTGTTGATATATATATTTTTGTTGACTGCTGCAAATAGGGACAACAAGCTTAACTTGTTTTTCCTTTGGATTGTTTAGCTTATATCTTGTCTTTTCTTGTGTCTCGAGCAGGTACAATCATATTCTGTAGGTACTCAATTTCCTTGGCAACTCTTAACCACTTTCGAGACTCTTTCTCAAGCTATCTTCCACCTAGTATCTTGATCTATAGGGGGAATCACTTCCATCATCTCACTTTTCGTCTCATTTCCCCCTGGGGCCACTCAGGACTCACCCCTTGTGTTGGATTCTTCCTTCACTAAAGTGAGGGGAGAGTTTATATGAGGTGACAGTGGGTAAACTCTCCCACCGTTATCACCATCTTGTGGATTGGGTCAGGATTTACCCAAACTACAGTTTGTGCGATAAGATGGCTGACATCATCATCATGTAGATATCCAGGCCTTGTTAAGAGGACATGACAATGTTTTTGGACAAATACCTCCTCGAAGACCACCAGAAAGAGGCTTTGAGCACACTATAGAGTTGGAGGAGGGAGCCAAACTGGTCATAACCACCCCTTATAGGAACCCCAAGAAATTGAAAGATGAAATAGAAAAAGGCATCAAGGAGTTGCTTGAGATGGGGCATATCAGACCCAGTTTCAGTCCTTTCGCTTCTTCGGTGGTTTTGGTTAAGAATAAGGATGGAACTATCAGGATCTGTATTGACTACAAGGCCATGAACAAAAAGACAATAAAAAATAGGTACCCTACATGGAGGATCGATGAGATTTTGGATGAGATACATGGAGAAGTACACTTTTTGAAGATTGGTCTTCAATCCGGTTACCATCAAATCAGGGTTAGAGAAGAAAATATTCACAAAACCACTTTCGAGTGCCATTATGGGCACTATGATTTATTGGTTATGCCATTTGGGCTGACCAATGCACCTGCTACATTTCAGTCATGCATGAATCACTTATTCATAAAGTAGCTATGAAAGATTTTACTAGTGTTTTTTGATGATTTGTTGATATATAGTGGAACATGGGAGGAACACTTGGGGCACTTAGAGGATATTTTGAGAATCACGGAGGAGCAATCACTATATGCCAAAGAGTCCAAGTGTGAATTTGGCATGACATAGGTTCTATACTTGGGACACGTGGTCAGTGCACAGGGAGATGATACAGGCTATATTGGATTGGCCACTGCCCAAAAATATCACACACCTACATGGATTCTTTGGGATTTGCAGTTATTATAGACGGTTTGTAAAAGGGTTTTCACAGTTGGTCACACCTCTCACAGACCTCACAAAGAAAGGAGCATTCATATGGATTGAAGAGGCTCATAAGGCATCTGGCTGCATGAAGGAAGTGATGAGCACCTACCCAGTTTTAGCACTTCCTGACTTCACTCAGCCCTTCGTGCTTGAGTAGGATGCATCAAGTGAAGGGATAAGAGCAGTTTTGATGCAAAAAAGGCATCTGAGTGCATACAAGAGCAGGAAGCTCTCGGAGAGGGAGAAACTATATCCCATCTATGTCAAATAAATGCTCGCCATCATGCATGCCTTGGAGAAATTTCGTCAATATTTGGTAGGTGGAAAATTCATGGTTAAAACAAACTACAATAGCTTGAGACACTTCTTGGGGCAAAAGGTCTTCAACAAAAGGAAGCATAAATGGGCTGGCAAATTACAAGCCTATTATTTTGACATAGAATATGTCAAAGGGAAGAAAAATGCAGTAGTTGATGCTCTTTCTAGGAGGCCAGAGATATGTTCGCTTATAGAGATATCAACTGATTGGAAATCCCATCTATTGGTGGAATATTCCAAGAACAAATTTTCTTGTGAGGTGATGGATCACAATTGATCTGGGATCTTTTCATCGAGTGACTTATAAAAAATTGCATTAAATGAGCATAAAATAAAGTGCACCATTAAAGAAGGGAAAGCTAAAAAATGAAGAGACATAAGCATCAAATCTGAAAGCAAAAACTTGATAATGAAGTTCATCCCTGGTGGACTACGTCTCCGGGTCCGGCTCTCAAATGGGTAGGCTCTTTCATTAACTCAGCAAAATAATTTGACAAAATACATAAGTATACCTCATTCTGAAATCAAGCTGCAAAAATAATACTCAGATCATAAAACAGACAACACCACTGAATTTGTGGCGTCAAATTACCCAAAAATGTCTGTCTCCATGCCTCAATTCGACTCTGGCACTCCCAAGCCCAAGAATAATTTTGTCTCGATTTTTGTGCCCTCTTTACAACTTGCATTGATGACTGGACTGCATAGAATTCCCTGTCCAAGCGGACGTACCATACACGTGCCTCCTCCCACTGGCTTAGCGGACTCAACATTTAATACTTTCTCGTGGCATTGGTTACAATGTAAAGCCATTGGCCTGTTGGTTTGGGCGGGATTGTTAAGGCACATATGGGGGAGGAGGTCCCGAGGTCAAACCCGCGGGATTTTTATGCTGTTGCAATATATATATAAAAATAAGGTTTGTTCGCTATGTTTAGTGGTGGCACTAATCCATATCCCAATGGATTAAATCATCGCTAAATTGGCGTGGTCTGCCAGATTTGGCGAACCCGCCAAACTTAATAATTTTTTTCAAATTTAGCTCACGGACTGTCATTGAGCATTTCCCGCCTGCCATGTGGAAACTTCTAATTGGGCCACATGGTGACCTCCCACTAGGCCATGTTGTCCTTTTCCAAGTCATCATGCCACATCATCGTAGAGACCATACGGACTTCCACGTGGCACAATCTGATTGGTCCATAGATCGACTCAAAAATGCCAAAACTGGGTGACACGTGGTAGCCTTTGGTGATGCCATATCACCATGATGATGTCATGCTAACATCAGCATGACACATATCACCTTCCTTCTCTTTCCACATGTACTGCACGGATTCTAACGTCAGCAGTACGAATGTTGACTCATCTCGTGTTGACTGGGCTAGGTTGACCAAACTTTGACTGTGAATATCTTTCAATCCGTAACTCCGTTTGACGAGCCATTTACGCCGTTAGAAACCTTGCGAATCATTCTTCGTGATCATGTCATTTTCGCTAAGTTTTGGGAACTTTGAATTTTTGCCCTTTCTTTCTCTGCTGAAGCCATGCTAAGCATCCTGAGTTGCCTCTGTGAGTTATGAGTTTTTCTTAGCCTTCTTTGGATCCTTTTTGGATCAACAATACACATGATGACATGTATAAGGTGGTAGATGAAATAATCTACTAAAAAGATCGTATATATCTAGTTCCAGAGTTTACACTTAAGGATAAAATCATGGAGTGATCTGAAAACAGATCCAGAAGCCAGATAGGACTTAAAAATGCTCAAAAATGAAAGTGCTCGGATTGCGACGAAACCTGCGCCATGACGTCCGGCTCGTCTTCCTGAATCTGGTGGTATAATTTTTATCGCAAACGGAGTCCGTATGAGGAAGATATCGTCTTCTGTCCGAAAAGCCAAACAGGCAAATCTTGGGGATGCTGACTGTACCTGTCCGTACAGTCCGTACATACACGTGCCAGTCCGTACAGTGATGACGTGGCACGTCCGTACAGTGACACGTGGCAGGCCGTACAGTTGATGTGGGCCAACCAGAAGGCGACACGTGGCAGTCCGTACAGTGACGTGGCAGCGCAGGATGATGACACGTGGCGGACCGTACAGTGACGTGGCAGCACAGGATGATGACACGTGGCAGCCTCAGGGAGTGCCACGTGGCATGCTGATTTGGCACTTTTGGCAGGCGAACGGGCCAGTATCAAGATGACACGTGTCACCACTCACAGGGTGACACGTGGCACCAGGTGACGTCATCGCTGACGTGGCAGCACGACAAACCGACGAGTGGCTGTACGACGATCGACGTGGCAGTGCTGACTGTGCAGTACGGTGGGTTACGTGGCAACAGGTGGACCAATGAGATCGCGACACGTGTCAGGCTCAGATTGGTGAAAAAAGGGTGCCACGTGGCCCACTCTGGAGCAGCCACGTGGCACCCCATTGTTGGTGATTTTTGGTCGGCGTGGTAGTCGAC
>ML835210.1:31401-41921 GCA_009831015.1 Picea engelmannii | reverse complement strand
CCTCTCAGTAATCCAACAGGGACATGTGCTCACCGTAGAGCCCATGTGAACTTCAACATCTTTGGTACTCTAAGACCTGCAACTTGTATCACTCTAAAAATTCTTGCTACATTCTAACATAAAGCCATTAATACAAAATGGCAGGGGGATGTTATCCACCCTAGTATATGGAAAGTGAAAATACAATGAGGAGTTAAATCTTTTCATTTTCATCAATATCATTTTTTTATAACATGTATAAGCAAATCTAGCATGAATGCATGAATAAATCAATAAGTCACATCAATAAAAGGAAAATACAATCAAATGAATACACACAAAATGACCTAAAATCATCCTACCTAATGCTACAAGACAATTGAAGTTCTAGGTATAACTATACGACCAGTAAAGCCATCATAGCATCTCATCAAGGATAAAATTTCTACTCTTGTGCTTGGTTATAAACCAAAACAAGAACATGTCAAGCACACAATTATCATGAGCAAGGACAAATATTACATCATGACCAAATATAGAATACAACTCATGAGGGTGGGCAATAGGAGAAAAATCATGTCGAGATGTGCATCTACAACCTTGTTATATCCATCTTTGAATAGGGTTGCAACATATCGATGATGGGTCATCCTTTCTCCAAGTAAGGCCTTCACAGTGCAACATTTACATCTTGTAATATTGATCCATACACTTCAAAAAACTGACCTTCTTGACTTTCGTGTGCAATGCCAATCCCCAAGGCTTGAGATGGAATCATAAGAAATCTAAATAATACCTTATGGTCACCCAAGAAGGAATTGGATAAAAAGAATGGGACATAAATTTGAATCTTGAAAAGAAAATTCGCTCCCAACTTAAGGCTTGTTGCCCTTCTATATGCAACTAGAAATCCTTGCAACAAACCATAGGTTGAAAACACCTTTGCCCCTAGATAATTCACCATCAAAAACACATTTCATAGCCTTCTCTTCAATGACATGTTGAGAAGAAGATAAAGAAAAATATGGCTAGAAGTTTGTGTTATGAAACTCTTGATGCCTTGGGTGAATCACATCCTCATAAGAGTGCTCACATGAATCTTCACCAATATTTGAGCATATGGATGGATGGAAATCTTCCCCACAACATAACTCCAAGTGCTCAAAAGAATATTTATCATACCTCCTAGGATATGGATGGAAGTAATCATGGAAATGTTGTAATGAATCATTCCTAGGTGGTTGAAACAAGTCTGTGGACATGTCATCTTCATGTTGCCAAAAATCCAAATCGTTAATGCACATAGATGTATGTTCCAAAGGAAACAATTCCATAGTCTTGACCCTAAAGTTATCATCAACATTGTAAAAGGGATCCCCATCAAAGTGGAAACAACTCATATCCCAAATATGCCTTCCAATACATAAAACAATCATCAACATTTTCAATTTCATGGTCATCATGTTCTGTATTAGATGAAAAGTTCACCAAATGCAAGGGTTTCTCTGAAAACTCTTCACTTTCAAATCATCAAAGGATGCGTCACATAAGTCAAAAACTTGGAAAGGAGTACTACTTTCCATACCGTTGTCTTCATGAGGAAGGATGCTCTCTCCAATTAGGTCACCATCATGGCCTTGATCTTCAAAATGATGTGCTTAATCCAAGTCATATTCTTCTTCAATGGATTCATGAGGTGGCTCTTTCTCTTCTTCAAAAGGTTGGTAACTTTCTTCATGAATCTCTTCTTCAAGTTCTCATTCTTCAATCAATTCTTCGTCATCTTCAATGAGGTTAGAAAATAATCACTTTTCTTGAAGGGTTGTCATAAGATCTTGAAAAGTGTCTTGATACCTTTGAAATATTGGGCCCCACCACTTGAGATATTCTTCAATGAAAATTGCAAGAGAGGATATACTCTTTGGACTACATGAATGCCTGACCTAGTTCTTTTGTCTTGCTTCCAGAGATATTAAAAAAAACAACCTTATCGGCACATATTCATGTATCACATTTATCTCTGAAGTGTATTTCAAGAATTTCACAACATGTGTAATGGTCGAAGACGAATCACCATCAAATTTTGGACAATTATTCCCCACTCATCCCCACTAATGTGGAGAAAAGTGATTTGGGTATCTAGGAACATTCTTAATATCAAGGGAGGGAAACATTTCATGAAGCTCCCATGTTGCCATAATTCCTTGATTTGAAAATATGCAACTTTGTACAAAATCCTAAAATATGATGAGACCTTCATACAAAAGCATATGAGTGGATTCGCCATATGAGCTCACTAGACAAGGCTCATAAAAAATTGTGCAAAGAAGAGGGATTCTTCCCTCAATGGATTTTCCAGATGAGTACACTAGGTTAGGCTTTGGTATATAATCATCAAAACGATGTTGAAGAATAGACTTTCGATATCATGAAGAATGACTCGATTCTCCTAGCCAATGGTGCCAAAATGTTATCACAAAATCTAGCACTTGTGCAGAGCCTTCATAAGATGCTTGACCAATGTAACACATGGAGGTATTTGGCACTATCACCTTAGAAATTACTTCCCTCATTTTAGTGAAGGATTGAAATCAAACACAAGGGAGGCTTCCCTATCAACCTTAAGGAATCATATACCAATATTGAGTAAAGTCTATGGCCTCCTATTTTGGTTACTCGATTATACCACTACTCATATCAAGGTTCAAGGTATACAAGGTGGTTAAGTAAAGAAACCCCATATTTGTGTTGAGGTGTTTCAAGACAATGAGTGATAATTACCAAGTCTAATAAGTCAAATAAATGCCTCGAAACACTACAAATCAAAAGAAAAGTTATGGTTGTCATAAAACTTGTAAATAAAGATGAATACTTCAACGATGTGATAAGTTATGAAAACAATGATATAACAGTCCTAAAACTAATAAAATGTAATGAAAGAGAAACGAAATACAAACTAAGGCTAACACATCAAATAACCAATTCTTTCTAAGACATAAAATGGCATGAAACAACTTCGAATGTGCAAGATGTCAAGCCTTAGTTAGTTGAAAACTACAACAATGATGCAATAAATGATGTCAAATATGCTCTAAAGTAAGAATGCAATAAAACCCTATATGTTAGGCTACAAGTAGTTAAGAGACGAGGGAGAAATGCAATAAAACTGAAATCTACCATAGATGTCAAGGAGGAAAAGGAATCAGGGTTCTAAGGTCACTTTGCAAGAGAATAAACTAGTGTCGTCTAGTTTCCTTCAGCATATGGAGTCTATGATGCAACTTCTATGGAGAGTAAATGCGGGGAAAACACTCGAGAATCAAACCCTATGGTAGTCCACTATAAACCATAGGTATGGATTCTTTAGGAAAACAACTTAAGGTAGTCCACTACAAACCCTAAGAGGTCGTCCCATGTTTTCTAAAGGCCTCTAGCAAGAGATAAAAGTGGATTTTGGTCAAAACCCTAGAGTAGTCCACTACAAACCCTATAACTTTAACCTATAAGAATAACATTGGACTGGTCCACTACAAACCCTGGAATTACACTCATGTCCTTCAACGAGCTTAAAATAAATGATAACAAGAGGAGGTAGTCCACTACAAACCTCCCTAGGGTTTCAAGACAATTTTTATCAAAGAAAAACAAGATATCATTCAAATTATCACCACTTTGATAAAATTTACTTAATATATCAAGAATAAACCATCAAATACTTGAAAAGAACACTTATTAGTCAAATAATTGAGAATGAAAGAAACCCTAAACATGAAATCATCCACAACAAACTTGCAAACCATCCACTAGATCATCTCCAAGAAAGTGTGCATAAGTTCTCCATGATGAATAAGAGAATAAACAAGTGCTATAAGTGATTCTCCACAAGATGAGTTATGATTTACAAACGAGGAAACCATCCTCTATAAATATGAGACAAGTCTAGTGCCTCGTCTGTCTATAAGTCCCCGTAACATAATAAATATGTGATACAAGGTGGATAAGTCTCAAGATGACCCCCAAAATAGCCTCAAGATAAAGATACAACGATAATACATCAAAAACGTCCTCTCAAAGGTCCACATGTGTGAGTGTAGAGAAAAAAAAAGGTGACGGTAATCTCCTCAAGGGGTGTAAATGATCAAAAGGTCACATCCATCCCCAAAAGTTGAAAATCATCATGAAAATTCACACCCCCTCATCAATATGGTGACATCTCATCATCAACCAAGTGTCATCTCATCACGCATGTGCTAGGTTGGCCTAATGCAAAAGTCGTGTCACTCCAAGTATGGCGCCATCCTCTAGATATCCAATGTCCTAGGTCAAAGTGTCAATGTTATTCATGAGGAAGGCTCCATCATCCCTCCAAAGGGATATACAATCCTCTTCGAGTGCCATGGCATCCAATCAAACCCTAATTCCTTATAGGGTGCAATGTCCAAGCTGTGGGGCTTCCTTCCCTCTATATGACACATCCAGATATATCTGCAATGTCCCAACTCATCAGTGCAACGTTCAAGGTCAAAGAGGTGTTGGAAGGTGTCCAGAGGTAGGCCAAGTCATCAAATAACCCAACGCTCAACATCAAAGGTGCAATGTCCTCCAAAAAGTGCATGGCGTCATCATGAAATGTCCTCCAAAGGACCATACCAGAGGTGCATCATCAATAAGAAAAGCCACAAAATCAAGTAATACCAACCATTACAAGATACAAGTTTCAATAGAATAATACAAAGTATGCCACAATCTAATACAAGAGCCATGTAAGCAATTTACATTAGGTATATTCTTTAAACATCACACTAGCTTAAGACTTTATGCAATTTTCCATGTGCTAGTACCTAAGTAGAGGAGTAGTTTATGAGAAACCCTTCCAGTATAAGTATAGGTGAATGACATTGCATGGGGTTTACTTCATGGTAATGGTGTCATTGACATGCAAGGTCACGTGTGGTTTCATCTCCATGAGCCCCTTTGTAGAGGGAGCACTTGGTGCTTGAGTTACCCTTCTATTACACATAAAAATTCCTCACTTCGACAATGTTACATTCTCGTTGTCGTAAGTATCGCATTCTCTTTCCGTAAGTGTCGCATCATGAACGACACCATGAAAACACTTGATACAACCCCAAAAACATGTTAGAAGAAGAACCCCCGTCATCTGACAATCAAAACAAGTGTTTTTCTATGGGAGTTACTCATCTGGCAACTTTTTGGAAGACCAATGCTCCCCATCTCATATACAGGGAGCGTTAGCGCTCTTTGTCCATCTCACAAGGAGCGTTGTAGCGCTCTGTTTCCCATTCTAAGGGAGCGCTGAGTTGGTTGAGGAAATCTCTGAAGAAATCCCATTTTCTTCTAAAGACAGCTATGGATGGATCGAGTTGGTTTGGCTCGAATATAACTCATGGGATGCATCTAATGGAGATATCACAACTTTTGGAGGCATATCCTCAACTAATTATAAATATACCCAAGGTGGTTGAGCCTCTCAAAACCTATAAATGGAGGCATTCTCATGGTGAACAAAAGAAGGAAAAATCAGCAAAGCATCGTTATTTTGATTGTGGATCTTTCGAGCAAGGGTTGGACAAGGAGGACTTGGAGAGGTTATTGTAACATCATCTGAAGATTGTAAGTTTCCTTTTGAAGTTCTCATTAATATACTTGGCCTATTTCCTTTTCGTATGTGTTTACATGTGCTTGTTTATGCTTGTCTTAATCTTCATAGATCGATTAATTTTATCTAATCCATTAGAGTAGGAGATAGTCGTTTGCTCCTTGTTGTCCATTGCAGGTATTGTTTGGAACTCTCGGAATGGAGCAGCTTGGACAACTTCGTAAGTGAGTTACATCATACTTCCCCTCCTTCTCTATTTTTCGATGGATAAAATGAATCTATAGGAATGGTAGTGTCCAAAGGTAGTTTATGTTTTGGTAGAGGGGTCTGTACTCCAAGGGAAAGTTCGCCTGTCCGCAGGGGAATATTTCCATAACATAAATTGGAGACTCCATTGGGGAGAGAATTTTCAGTTTGTTCTTTCCTTGGTTCGTCTGTGGCCTTTGCTTATCCTTAGATCCCATTTTTTGATTTAATCTGTCCTTACATCTTTTCATATTTGCTAAGTTGTCTTATAGAGCCTCTTACTGAATTTCCCTAAGTTACTGAGCTTTCAAAGTTTTTCTCAAACTTTTCTTAGGACTAGTGCCCCTCTATGGTTTAAGTCAGAGCGTTGTTGCTTAATAGTGTTTTTCTTCAAGTGAATAGTCTGGTAGTTGTTCTTCTTTCGGTCTCTTGTTTATTGCTGAGAGTGTCCTTGTTTGTGTGCTTTTGCTTCTTCTTTTTCAAACTACAATAGTGAACCTTTTTCATTATTAGAGAAAGCACGAAGCATTAAACGAACATTTTAGTTTCCATTCACAATCAAACAAAGAAATACTTGTATGCATTGGTTTTGGATATTGAAAAGGTTTTCTTTATAATTTGGCAATCCTTTGATCTTATTGAGAACGAAATAGTATAAAATTTTGCATTCTTGAGTGTTTCGTAGTGACAAAAGAAAATAAACTTTTCTCCCTCCCATAGCTAGAAGTTCATTGAAAAGAAAGTTTGCATATCATTCTTTTTACCTTTTTGGGAAGCCAAATCTGAAACATCATTAGTTTCACTATCATACACCTTTGTGTAATGAACAACCATGAAAATGAACGCTAATTAAAATCAAACTACAATTTTTTTTTTTTTGGATCTTTACACCAACAATAGACCAGGACTAGAGCTTTGGAATAAGTTGTGAGAATAACTCTCCAAATCATTCAAGACAAATTCAAAATACTGCGATAGGGAGAGAAAATCCAACCTCCGTATAAGCATAGTTGGGATCCCCCTCTCACACAGGGGTTAAACAGGAGGTCGCATGCGGGAGAGCGAGGAAGAGTATCCGTCCAAGGCTTAACCAATCGCAATAGTACGATCGTATATTGGGGGTTCTTCTTGAGGATCAACTGTTTTAATTTGGTCTCGGAGCTTAGTGAATTATGAATCCGTTTGAGGTCCTCTAGAGTTTACCGGTCCATTTGTCCTCAGTTCTCTTGAAGAATTTCGAACTTGATATCCTGCCCATACATTCGAACT
This sequence comes from Picea engelmannii, assembly GCA_009831015.1. Classification (NCBI taxonomy): domain Eukaryota; kingdom Viridiplantae; phylum Streptophyta; class Pinopsida; order Pinales; family Pinaceae; genus Picea; species Picea engelmannii. Next base: position 34,807 of record ML835210.1, on the reverse strand, counting down.
TGGGTGTCGACTGTACCCACCCAGAGGAAAACTGGGACTTGGTATCCTTAGTGACCATAATATTTAGGGTCCATACACGAGGTGATGGTGAAGGGAAGTCTTTGTTGTACCTGGAATAGACGTTGGTCAAACTCACTCGGGCTCCTTGGAGGGTAACCCATGGGTAACACCTTGAAGGAACTTATACCAAGGTGTAAGTTTGTTAAGCAACCTGCCAACGTAATTGGTCCACCCGCTCATATCCTAGCCCCTTCTCAATTTGATCACATGATATTGGATTTCATCACCAACTAGTACGTTCATTAAGAGAAGACATTGTTTTGCTTGTTGATTTTATAGATTTTTTTAGCGAGTGTTTTTTTTTTTTTTTAGTTTTCCTTAAAAATTAGTATTGTGGCCAATAAAGGTCTGCATAGATCATGTAGGATGCAAGGGTTTCCTCCAGAAGGATATGAACCCTTACCTCCTAACTCACTTGAAGACACTTACCGTGAAGAGGTCGAAAATCATTTAGACCTTGGGAGTGTTGCTACTCCTCTGCTAGAAAATCCTGAGAGAGCTTTAGTTACGGTCTAGGAATATTCCACCTTTCCTGTAAACCCAGCTTTGATAATTCCTCTTGATCCACTCCTTGTCTGACTAGAGTCCTCAGGTAACATTGTAGTAGAAGATCACCCTAGCCTACCGTCAAGGCCATATAATCAACTAAATATGGAACCAATAAAACCGACTTTTAACGAAGAATACACTACCCCTGCCCGCTCTACTAAAATGGTAGATCCACAACAAACTCTTGTTTGTTCTATATGGAGAACCCCATCGAGACAAGACCTTTATGAAACATTAATTTTATCTGACCACCCTTTGACCCTCCACATGCAGCTACCACCACCGGTACGGAAGCAGGACCGTCCCGTCGAACCAAGAACCAATATTGCTACCATTTTAGGACAAGTTCAAACTGAAACATGAGTCATGTTAGCTAGTCATTTGCAAAGTACCCTGACGGTTACACCTACCATCCCTCTTCAAGCAACAACTTCATATACTCCACAAAACCCTGTTGGGACACCTTCACATCAAAGGATGCAGAACCCTGCCACACAACAAAACCCAAATACAGACAAATCCCTACTGGAGGGAAACCATCCTTCAACACAAATATTTTAACTAGGGGGAAACCCCCTTTCATCAGTTAAATCCCAGTTGCTACCAATCGATGGCAAGGGAGCAATTTCAACCTTCATTCACTGAAAACCCCCCACAATACTGGGGACAACCCCAAGGAGGATTATTTGACCAACCACATCGGGGAGGACCATCCAACCCCAACCCGCAAGGAGAAATCCTAAATCCCAATCCTTCTAGATTACATTCTGGACAACCCTTCTTAGGGGTCTCGAATCCCACTTGGGGTCCTCAAGGCCAACAATCTTTTCCTCTCCAAGGGAAAATTCCTTACCCTCCTCAAGCTCAACCTAATTACCCTCCTCAAGGGAAAACTAGTTATCTACCTCAAAATAGTCAAGTGAAATATCCTCCCCTGGGTTACACTAGTTATCCTCCCCATGTCCAAATGGGTTTCCCCTCTCCTTTTATGCAAATTCCACAACAAATGAATCCTACTTTTGTTGGTCAACATCAATAGCATATGGGATGACCTGCTGGCTACAATTATCCAGCACAACCAATTTACTGTCCTACTGATGTTCCTATGCCATATGAGTATCATCCTCAAGTCAATCGACAATTACCGTTCTTAGCCACTCTAGATCTATCGGATCTATCAATATTAACCAACGATCCCATATTACACTCCCCTTTTTGGCTAGTCATTTCTGCCAAATTACCTTATGATATTCCAAAATTTGATGGCAAACCTAGTGAAGACCATAATAACCACAATATGACCTTTCATCTGTGGTTTTCATTAAATTCACTAATGGATGATTCTATCCGGTTACATCTTTTCTAGTGTACACTTACGGGTTCAATGGCTAAATGGTATATTGAGTTACAATGCGAAACTTTTAAAAATTTTAATTCACTTTCCATGGCTTTTCTCACTCACTTCCAATTACCTATCCGCTACGAAACTGTCACAGAACTTTTGACCTCCCTTCGTTAGACCAACTCTGTACATATTTTTTATCATATCCATGAATGGAGATGACGACAACAATTGATCAAAGCAACCATTCCCGACCAATTGCTTGAATGGTTCACCAAATCTCTTTTACCTCCTATTGCTCATGACGTAGCCATGGGTGGTGTTGTTACGGAAGAGGAAGCCATTGCTTGTGCCCAGTATTTGGATTTAGTTTACTCCCAATACAGTACTTTGTATGAATTGATTCCAAACGCTCCCCATACATCAATCGACCCATCAAAACCATCCTCCACCACTCATTCAAATGGAGTTATTGGTTCCATCAAAACCTAGTCCGGTTCACAGTCGACCGACACAACCAATCATTCAGTAACTTTCCCTGCTACCACATTAACTCCACTCTCATCAAGCTCCACCCCGACTCAAGTATTCGAAGTGAATGCAACTCAATCTGCTTCTCTTCAACAGTCAGGGGGGGAAATAAAACTAAGGATAAATCTAAGAAAAACAATAATCAGACCTGTTATCCCCGATATCTAGGGATAACTAGGAGATCATGTCTCGAGGCCCACATGGTCCTAGACATGGAGTACCGAGAGTAGGAGCGACTTGAGCATGGCCCTGGAGGACCCATCTTTCTTCTTCTCATCCAGCTTTGTCCTGTCAGCAGTACCAGGCTCCATCACTACCGGTCTGGGCCTGCATCAGAGAGGACTCTTGCTCCATGAGGTAATTGGTCCGAGGTATCATGGTATGTGTCATATTTGATCATTATAACCTTCTTATGTATGCATTAAGTTCCTTTCATTGTGGATGACTGCTTGGATCTTACACTAATCCTCTTGACCATTGTTGGGGTGATTGATGGGGCAACTTAGCGAGCCGATATTCATGGGTTTTGGTTAGCCACCAAAGGGGGTTTGCAGAGCCATCGTCCGCTCCCACCATCTTATCATTTTTCCATCTTATATCCCGCTCATCCATCCCATTCCCCTAGTCTGGCCATTAGGATGACCTCCCAGGGTACATCTTGTCTGGTGGGAAGAAGGGGCTAAAGGCCCAGGGGGTAAAAGCAGCTGGTAAAAGATAAAATCCATAGGAAAATAAAACCTAGAGATGCTTCGCCCAGGGGATCCCCGAGAAGGCAATAAAAAGCCTCTCAATAAGAAACTAAGGGACCCTAGGAAAAATGAAATAAATAAATGCAAGACCTAACCAAGAGGATGGGAGGTCTCATCACGAGCCGGCCCTGATGTTCATAGGTATTTAGCGGTATGAAATTGCCACCATCTGGTC
>ML835210.1:18294-28786 GCA_009831015.1 Picea engelmannii | reverse complement strand
TCGCAAACAGGTGCCACTCAGTGGAAGATTCTTCTTGACTATCTCATCTTTGGCAGCAATCTGTGAAAGGGAACTTCTTTGACTTGATCCATTACCCTTTAGCCCTTCATTAACCCAGATTGCTTAGGGACGTCTCCCTTGGAATAGCCCTCCTAAATAGAAAGAGCCCCCCATCGAGGTGACAGTGGGTGGGAAAGCTCCTGTTACGCCGGTTTTAAGCATTGACTCAAGCTATCTAAACCCTTCCTACAAACCGTGCGATCATCTATCTTGGATGGCTACAACCCAAAAAAAATTGCATGGCGGTTATTTTTGGCCTTCCATATTCAAAGATTTCATTGAGGCCGTTAAAAAATGTCCACCCTGTCAAATCTTTCAGAAGAAATCACATACCCACCCAGCCCCACTTCATCCCATTATCGTCGTCAGCCCCTTTGCAAAATGGGGCATCGATTTTATGCAATGTAATCCTACCTCAGTCGAGGGGGTGGTTATATTATCGTTGTCATCGATTATTTCACTGAATGGGCTGAGGCTATGCCTACATTTCTTAACGATGGCCGAACTGCAACACTTTTTTATTTCAATCACATCATCGCTCGATTCAATGTCCCTCAACCTATTGTAATTGATCATGGATCCCATTTCAGAACCAGATGATGGTTGAATTTCACACCAAGTTAGGTTTTCTCCATGAAAAATCATTCCCTTACCACCCTCAAGAAAATGGACAAGTTGAAGCCATCAACAAAGTCCCGAAAACCATGCTTCAACGCACGGTGGGAATAAACAAGATCTCTTGGTATTTGCATCTCTTCTATGCACTCTCGGCTTATCGAAGTTCAATTAAAACCGCAACTGGATTTACACCTTTCCATTTGGTATATGGGATAGAAGCGGTATTACCGATCGAATGTGAGATTCCCTCTTTGAAACTCATTGTAGAACTCCTACCCCATACTCCTATTGAAGAGGAACGATTTTTATATCTAATCAAGATGGATGAAACCCGTCGTGATGATGCTCTCATCAATGAGACATATAATAAATGCATCAAAACTAAATATGATAAGTCCATTCGACCTCGTGCTTTCACAGAAGGAGATTTAGTCTTGGTCTATGATGAAGATCATGAAAAACTAGGGGCAGGAAAGTTAGAACCCATGTGGAATGGGCCATACATCATAATACATGTGTTACATAGAGGTGCCTACAAGTTAGTAGATTACGATGGAATATCTCTCGGTGAGCCCCAAAATGGGCTTTACCTCAAGAAGTACTATGCATAGAATATCTCGCATGTGTGCTTTGTACATTATTGTACTATATGATTTTGACATGGTGTGTCTTTTCTTTTGCGTGCATGAGTTTTGCTCTAGTTGCTTATACTTTGCTTTGTGATTGAATGCATAGATGACATCATCCGTTCCCATCTATTTCAGGTTTGCGAATGGTGCTAGTCGACATACCCAGAATATATCTTCTACAACTTGAGTCATTTACCACTTTGGTGAGTTAGTGAGTTCAGGAGGGATTTTCCTCGTATCTGCGACCAATAACGTTGCAGAATATCATGCTTTCATCGGACTTTTAAATAAAGTCTCCTCTCTAGGTATATCTCAATTTATTCTCAACCTTGATTCTCAACTCATGCTCCGTCAACTAAATCATGAGTACGTCGTTCGCAACCCAGTTTTACTACGTCTCCATCTAAGGGTTCGTCATCTCGAAAGATCTTTTGAATTTATAGAATACAGACATATATCGAGAGAACTCAATACGATTATAGATTCATTAGCAAATTGTATGTTAGCTTGGTATATTGCGCATAGATAAAAAATTGGGACATAAAGCATATGAATAAAAACATCACATAAAACAAAAAACTCAACATAAGCAGCCACCGCAAAACTCGTTTATATATATTGGCTTGGTAGCAATTTTTTTTTGTCAAAATACATCATCTAAAAGTACATAACAGAGAAAACATTGGTCTTGATTCCCATAGAATCATCATAAATACTAAAAGTGTCTAGAGACTCTACTCGTCCCCCTCCACCACATCGTGCTTTGCATAGCACACTATCGCTCTTGCCACTCATTGTAGCAAATGAGTGAGACCTTCAGGGACCCCAACTGTATGTCTCTAAATGTGTATGGGTATGTCTCGCATCCTCATGGAGGGGACGCCCATGGTTAACCCACAGAGGTTTCTCTCCACCTCTCGGAGTCTGCCTACTACGACATCATGCTCGACCGTTGCTTGAGCATCTTCGCGACATTCTAGTGTTGGCATCTCTGTCGGACGTGACACACCTCTGTCTCCTTTATGAAAATAAAATCACTTAGATCCTTTGTACTACAACTAAAAACATATATTAAAACAAGAAAAATGTTGTTTCGAGGTTATGATCTTTCGTACCTGATGCCTCCCATTGTATACCCTCATGAAGCACTAAATCCACACTACCCCTTAAGTCCACCCTAGGGTATGGGAAATCCTCGATCACCACCAGTTTTCTCCTCCACCATGCAAAGAAGTCAACCATAAATTGAAAGGCCAAGGGCTCATTCCCCAACCTAGGGGAAAGACTAGTCCATCGCTCCATACAGAGCTCTGCCGTGGGGCATGTTATCAATGCAACCTGTGGTTGGAATTGTGGAACCCGCTCCAGGAAAAATGAGACTAAGAAAGATCCATACCCAAACTGATTTTGCCTACCCATTCTACATTTAGAGGTCTGCTCCTTAATGTTCCTTAAAAACCCTATGCTCTAGTTGAATAGCCTAGGCTCCAAGCACTGAATGATATAAGATATCTGGGACTTGGAAGCGAGATGAGCACTAGTACTTATTTCCAGTTTTGTGATCACAAAGAGGATGGATCGAAGAGATAAATCCATCACGTATTTTATGACAATCCTCCCTCCTACCGAGCATGACCCTGGTATGCAGTATTGGGCAACCTATGCCTCTATCGGTCGTGGAGTGGCTTGATGTCCAGACAAAAGAATAGGTGCTCCTCTCCTGAAGAGCCCCGTCAATAAGTACACATCATCCATGTCGATCTTGATAATGTGTGGTCCTATTTGGAATGCTTGCTCGCCATTATCCCACAACCCGATCAAATATTCGATTAAAAGAACTTCTTTCCTCATATTTTGGAGTTTGAAGTACTTAAGCAAGCCACAATTTTGTAAGGACTCCCTCTCTTGAGGGTCTTGTAAAGCAGCGATTTCATCAAATTCATGTTCGCGTTCTTTCCATTCAATCGTGATTTGCTATGTGCAAACCTGCAAATTCATGAATTAATCATCATTAGCTAAGTTTTCAAAGAAAAGAATTGCCCTTTTTCAGCCTAGAAATTAAAAATAATAATTATTTTTGCGCCTAGCAATCCTTTAAAGAAGAGAATGGAACGCTAGCGCTCTCTAAACGCACATACTAGAGCGTTGAAATCGTGATCGATGCTCCCCTCAATTACTTGAGGGAGTGTCGATCTAGTTCGTCGCTCTAGGGCTTCCCAAGGAGCTTAAGCAGATAAATTAAAGGTTGAAATGCAATAAAAAAACATGGAAATGAATGAGGAAGAAGAAAGAACCAACATGATTCGGACGGATTCAAAAACGGTCGCGCACAACTCTCGCAATCAATGCCTGAAAAAAACACTCCAAAGAGGAAAAAACTCAAAGAAAAGGGGAGAATAGTAAAACAAAGGTGAAAATGATTTCTTGCCCTAATTTGATATTTGATATTTTCAAATTTGGTCATTTTTCCTCCTTTCCTCCTTTTCACATTTTATAAAGTTTATTTTTGGGATTTTTTTCATTTTTTGAGAAGCTACTAATATCTTTTTCCCAGAACAACCTGATTATGCAGGAATTTGAGAAAAGATTCTTCGATGACCTTGTAACGCCAATGAGCTTAGTCTTTGTTCTTTCTTGTGCTCGTAAATACATGAGAATGTGACCAATTATACTTTTATCACTTTTTCAGACTTGTAAAGGTTATACGAAAAATGAACCCCCTGGAGTTTCCTTTAAGTTCTTTTCAAACTCTCTAAACATGAAAAGATTGACGAGTGATCTAGCTTCCTTTCACACTCGATAAAGGGTTTGAAAGGGCATCTTTCAAGTAATATTTTATCTCTTTTTTGGACCTCAAAGACTAAAATTACGAAAAAGGACAACCTTGGAGTCGCCTTTAAGTTCTTTTAAGACTCTCTAAACATGAAAACCACCGAGTCTTCCTTCTATGGACTTGCAAAATTACACACTGAAGGGCCCATTTGGGGACGAACCCTTACTTCTTCCAGTTCGTTAAATAAAGGAAGAGGAACTTATTGAATTGAGTTATATCGATCATGTGTTATCCTCCTCAAGATCGTTAAATAAAAAATAGGTACTCATCTATTTGGATGGGGGAAACAATTGAAGGAAGTGGCTCAAGTTTCTTGAAAACTTTTTTAACCAGCTTTTGCAGTCGCCCTTGAACACAACACTTGTTTTAGCCTCCACACTAAACACTTGGATAATCCATTAAACCTCCACGTTGAACCAATCCTATGAGTCTTTCAAGTCCTTTGACTCATCCAAAGAATGCCTCAACACTCACTACATTATGTTTTGGTCCACTATAAGTTTATCTCTCCAAGTCTCACATCGTGCCTCAGTGTTCAAGGGAGGTTTTCGCCTCAACAGTCAACCATCCACAAAGTTACCATTTTCCATACTCGTGTCAACTTGTGTTCATCAATTGTATCTTATTGCTTTCCTGTGACAAGTTTCATGTCGACTGATGGGGGATACATCAATGCCATCCTTCGACGAGTCTTTTCCTATTGACTTCAACAAATTATCCGGGAAATAGAATTAGGAACACACCAGTACCTTGGGAGCTGCATGCCTCAAAGGCAAGCCTCCTCGCATTCGACAGTGGGTATCCATCAATGACCCCTGACCGACTGATTCCATGAATGTTTGACTTCGACTCATTTTTCACATTTGTTGGACTATACTTTAAAAGTACCTTGAAAATCATCAACATCAATGGTGACTTAATTCGCACTTATTAACAGTATACCTCAATGACCAGTAATCAAGTAGTTTCTACCATGTTCGACATCAAAACATCTATTCACATGGATAAGATTCGTAGTACATTGGGATTGGGATGAAGACCCTGGGTTGAGCATTCAATATGTTTTCTACTCTGCCCAGGCTATGAAGGAAGTCATTTGAGCATGTTGATATATATGTTGTCACATAGATCCACATTGTATTGGTCTGTGAATATGTTTTATCATCTCGTAGCTCCATTGTGTATTTTGTGTGGCTACGATCAGTTCATGTAATAGAGATATCGATCCACATTGTGTATCTGGTGGCCATACCCTTAGTCAATATCATCATGGATCCACAGTGTATTTGTTGGCGTCACTTATAGTCCGAGCATAGGTATGCCTACCTCGAGAATGGAACACATATTAACATTGTTTGATGGTTGTCTGCAGCTTCTACCAGGTTCCCCGACTCAATACCCTTGCTTCGAAGAATCTACAAAGTGTTTTGGCCAACTGTTTTCATCTTCTGACTTCACACTTTGGGGGGGAATCTGTTACACATCAAAATTCCTCACTTCGACAATGTTACATTCTCATTGTTGTAAGTGTTGTAAGTGTCACACTTTTGTTGCAAGTGTCATAAATGTTACATTCTCTTTCTGTAAGTGTCACATCGTGAACGACACCATGAAAACACTTGATACAACCATTAAAACATGCAAGAAGAAGAACCCCCATCATCTGGCAATCAAAACAAGTGTTTTTCTATGGGAGTTACTCATCTTGGCAACTTTTTGCAAGACCAATGCTCCCCTTCTCATATACAAGGAGCGTTAGTGCTCTTTGTCCATCTCACAAGGAGCGTTGTAGCACTCTGTTTGCGATTCTAAGGGAGAGCTGAGTTGGTTGAGGAAATCTTGGAAGAAATCCCATTTTCTTCTAAAGACAACTAAGGATGGATCGAGTTGGTTTGGTTCAAATCTAACTCCTGAGCTACATCTAAGGGAGATAACACAACTTTTGGACCCATATCCTCAACTAATTCTAAATATACCCAAGGTGGTTGAGCCTCTCAAAACCTATAAATGGAGGCATTATCATGGTGAACAAAAGGAGGAAAAAATCAACAAAGCATTTTTATTTTGATTATGGATCTTTCGAGTAAGGGTTGGACAAGGAGGACTTGGAGAGGCTGTTGCAACATCATCTGAAGATTGTAAGTTTCATTTTTAAGTTCTCATTAACAAACTTGGCCTATTTCCTTCTCGTGTGTGTTTACATGTGCTTGTCTCTGCTTGTTTTTTTTTTTTTTTGCTAGTTTGTCCGTGACCTGCGAAACTAGCCTGTGGCTGAGAAACCACGACTCAGTGGAATCTAAGCTATCAAAATCACCCAGGGATCTCACCTAGCCTGAGCCACACCAACCTTTAACATGGCTGGATTTTTTGTCCCAGCAAGTTTCGAACTGGTGACTTTAACATCACGGAGTGCCTTAACAACACACTCTGCACTAACTACCTACACCTCGGGGACCTTGTTTATGCTTGTATTAATCTTCATAGATCAATTGATTTTATTTATTCCATTAGAGTGGGAGATAGTCCTTTACTCCTTGTTGTCCATTGTAGGTATTGTTTGGAACTCACAGATTGGAGCAACTTGGACAAACTTCATAAGTGAGGTACATCATACTTCCCCTCCTTCTCTCTTTTTCGATGGATAAAATGAATCTATAGGAATGGTAGTGTCCAAAGGTAGCTTTTTGTCTTGGTAGAGGGGTCTATACTCCAAGGGAAAGTTCGGATATCCGCAGGGTAATATTTCTGTAACACCTTCCTTAGAAGTGTGTGTGTGTGTGTTTATTCCAAACCCATATTCTTTCCTTTTGATTATTCATTTATTGCTTTGCAGGACCCTTTTTTAGGTTTATGCATCTATTAATTTTTTTTTGTGATTCAATAAGTCCTTTTAATTTGATATGAATTATGTGCATTAGGACTTGTGGAGATCGCCTCATAGTGAGGGGGTAGAGCTCAAGATGACTTTTGGATTTTGATTTTTCATTTGCCTTGCCATTTCTTTTCCCATTCTTTCACTCGCTGCATCAACCTTGGGCATTTTATCCCCTTCTTATCATAGGAGGATGAAGGCATGGACCTTTTTGGTGTACATGTAACAACCATTTCTCGAAGATAGGATAACATAAGGAACATAGATGGAACATGTTAAGTATGGAAGGGAATGGTATGCTACCCCCATTGAGGCCTCCTAGTAGTACCCTTGTTCCCCAAGAATGACAACACTAGACCAGGGCACATATGATGGCCACTAAGGTGAAACGAGGAAAAAAACGTAACTTCCAAGCATCATGATCCATTATCTGACGTCAACCCACTATTATCACCTAAATTCCTATTGCACTAAATGTAACACTTTATATGAAACAATCACTAATGTACCTCATGTGTGTTGGACCACCATTATCAGATGAACCATGTTGATCAAGTGAATGAGCTAAGTAATAATGAGGGGGGAGTCATTTGAGGGGTTTTGTATATGGGGAATGTTGATTAAGATCTCTGGAATCATTGTATTCAATGTGGATGATCATGGAGAATGATCTCCTCTGGTTACCCCTAGGTGAGAGAGGGTAACATGGCCTACTTCACAAAAACACATAACAACCTTATAACACAGAAATACATAAAATTCAACAATAAACATGAACAAAATAAACTTCTTCCTAATCATCATCGAATTGTGGGGAGCTCTACTTCTCAATTTCCATTGGGTCCTTCAATTGGTGAATGGTATCCTCTTTGTTAAGCTCAAGTTGGACCACATTCTCTATAGCCCTATTGTTTGAATCCACATACATAGTTTCCTTTCAAAGAATATGATCCAAGTTGCATAGCATGTTACACTCTGCCTCGAGCATATCAATAATTTTCCTTTTTTGTAAGAATAATCTCATGAAGTTTGATTGTTGTGATATGCAAAGAAGGAACCTCAACTCCAAAATCCAAAGAAGGCGAGAAAAGACAAGCTCGAGAAATAGAGTCCAAGCACTTTACCTCACTGGTAATGGATGCCCTATCTTCACTATGATTCCAGACTTTAACCGACCCTTAATTTATACATATCTACTATTGCAAGATTGAACCAATGGAAAGAGAAGTGAGAAATATTGTCAAATAGAGACAAACCCAACAGAGTGAACTTCTCTCTCCAAGAATTTGGTCATATTACTCGATGAATTATTCATGCAAAGGCGTAAAGTTGTACTTCTCTCATTAGGTTTCCATTAAAGAACAAATGGTGAATTATCTCTTTAGATGAAGCACATAGTTCACACTAAGAAGGGATCTGAATTACCCTTTTTATCAAATTATCATAAGAAAGAGTCTTGCCATGGGTCATGATCCAACAAAAAATGTTGATCTTGGGGAGCCCATCATCGTGTGAAATTTGCTTCCAAATAGGAAAATGTTGAAGAAGGGGGAAGGAGGAGAGCTACATCAAATATCCATCCTTTAGTATGTAAGTGGAGTCACCCCAACGCCTACAGTCCTTGGCACAATAATCCCATGGGGCACATGACGGGTGCTCAAATTGACATCTTTGTAGCACCTGCCCAATACTTTTTGTACACCTTTTTCCCATTTCCACTTCCATATTAATACACTTGTCACTCACCCAACATGTCATTTCAATCACTCACTCAACATGCCATTTCAATACTTATTCTTATGCATTTTAAGAATATTATCAGCTTTGGTGCTAACAATGGTATACATGGACAAAGTTGCACAGGTACCTTCCCAACACGAGAGATGCGATCCCTATTCAAGTGTAGTTGTTGAAACTCTTGTCATTGTTGTAACTCTCTTTGCTACAACTACCAGTGTTGTGAATCTTGTCATTGATACAATTCTTGTTGTTGCAACTCTCAGTGTTGCAACTCTCAGTGCTACAACTCTCAGTGCTCTGACTCTTGTCATTGTGTTGTAACTCTCACTATAAGACCATTTTTGCGACTCTGAGTTAGATGTTGTAACTCTACGTTTGTCCTAACAACTCAACAGTCAGTCGCACAACTGTCACCAAGGATAGGTCGGTTAACTAAACAACCACGTAGGATCATGACAAAGAGAAAACATGCGCTAAATGTTGAAATAATGTAACTACAAAGAGTATTATTATTATTATTGATATATTATTTATAAGATTAATCCCATTGTGGATTAATCATGTCGGTAATTGTATTAGGACCAAATCCCCTTTTGCGGATTGGTCAACAGACAATTATAATAGGCAGAATAAGAAGTCGGCCCCAATAGTTAATTAATATACCTAGAAATATAATAAAGGTGGGTTTACCCACCTAGATTGAGAAGTCGGCCCTGCCAGTGAAAAGACACTTCACACGTGCCAGAACTTGTATAAATACAGGAGGCTAGTGCCTCATTTGATCACAACTCACTTGCTCAGTTTTGAGAGACAAGTTCTGATCTGTTATCGGCAAAAGAGAGAGGAAGAAGAGTGGCACATCTTTTGGAGAGGACTATCTGTATTGGTTTGAGTTATCTCTTGACATTGTATTGGCAATTTATGATAAGGAAATTTTTGCTGGGTTTTCTTCCCCTAGAGGGTTTCCCAGGATAAATGTTGTGTCTCTTGTGAATGTGTATTTATCAGTGATCTTGTTCTTATGTTGCTCTTATCTATTGAAATGCAAAGAACTATAATAATGGCATAAACATTAACATGGTATCAGAGCCAACCTGAAGGAAGCATATTTCGCAAGAGAAAAATGTCACTGTTGGAGTTCTTGCAAATTAGGGTTTTTTCAAAAGTGAATCTTTTCAGCCCTAAAACCACCTAGAAAGCTGCGCCCTCCCCCAAGGATCATTTTGGCACTTAGAGCGCACCTTTTCAGTGGCTATATCTCCCGGAAAGTGAAACCCTAGTTTCACAAAGTACCAGAAAACCAGAGTACCAGAAGTACCATAAAACTAGAAGCACCAGTCCAGAAATCCGCAGATCAAGTTTGAGGGGGTAAAAGCTGGATTTTCGAAATTTCGACTGCACCAGCTCACTCGCCTCAGCTCAGAGCATCTATCCCGTGGATCAGAATTTCAAAATTCGAAGTTTGAAAAATTAGGGTTTCCTCATAAAACCCTAAGCTGCAGTTGCAGTTGCAGTTTCAGAACCAGTTGCAGTTGCAGCATTAGTTTCAGCCGTAAGACCAGTTGCAATCACCCTTGAAGTTTTCTTAAGAGTTGGTAATGATTATCGCTGCTACCAGATGGAGCCACTACCTGCAAATGTCATCAGAGGTATGTACTCACATATGTTTAATGGTTAAACCCTAAAGAGTATTTGCAGGAGAAGGGATCTCTTGCCATAGATCCAGAAGGATCTCAAGAT
>ML835210.1:0-16961 GCA_009831015.1 Picea engelmannii | reverse complement strand
TCAAAAGAGTTCGTGAATATCTGCAAAGATGTTGGGATCAAGATCCCCAACAAAACGGTGTAGCTGAACGGAAGAACAGAACCATACTGGAAGCTGTGAAGACTATGATCCATGATCAAGATCTTCCTATGTGCTTATGGGAAAAAGCAGCAATGACAGTTGTTTATGTGTAGAACCGATTATCCCATAGCACACTTGGGCTCAAGACACCGGAAGAGATGTTCACCAGAAAGAAGGCAGAGGTAAGCCATCTCAAAATATTTGGCTGTCCAATGTTTATTCATATACCGAAAGAGAAAAGAAACAAGTTGGAACCCTCCGGAAAGAAGGGAATATTTGTGGGATACTGTGAGGTATCCAAGGCCTTCAAAATCTACATACCTAGTCACTGCCATATTGAAATCAGCAGGGACGTGGCCTTTGATGAAGAAGAAACACTTAAGAAATCAAGAAGATGCCAGCTTGAAGAAGTATATGAAGAGGAACCTGTAAATCCCAGGATTGCAGAATCCGTGAGGGAAGTTCCTAGAACTGCAGAACCTGTAAGGGAAGTCATAACTTCCCCTGATGAGGAGACTCCTGAAGATCATGATATAACATAAGTTCAAGAACCTCCTCAAATGACCTTCTCCCATAAAAGAAAGCCTGCTTGGGCAAGAGAGCTCATTCAAGATGGAGAGAAGTATGGTGTTCTAGAAGGAACCTCGAGACAGGTGAAAAGACCAAAGCCATTCTCCAGTGACACGACTTTGATGTGTAATCTACTAGATGAAGACCCTACCTGCTTGGAAGAAGCCATTCAAAAGAAGGAATGGGTAGATGCCATGACAGAGGAATACCGATCCATAATGAAGAACGAAGTATGGGAAATAGTTCCCAAATCGAAGAATAAAGATGGGGTATCCTACAAATGGCTTTTCAAAATAAAACATGTTGTTGATGGAAGTATTGAGAAATATAAAGCAAGATTTGTCGCTTGTGGCTTTTCCCAGAAAGAAGTCATTGACTATGAAGAGACATTCGCTCCTGTAGCCAGATACACTTTGATCAGGACCATCATATCTCTTGCAACTAAGATGAAATGGAAGCTGCACCAGATGGACGTGAAGACAACTTTCCTAAATGGTGTTATCGAAGGGGAAGTGTATATAGAGCAACCTCAAGGATTTGAGGTTGAAGACAGGAAGTCTCATGTCTACAGATTGAAGAAAGCCTTATACGTATTGAAGCAAACTCCCAGATCTTGGTATGGCCGTATAGACAGTTTCTTGACGATCTTAGGCTATACCAAGAGTAAAGCAGACTCAAATCTCTACTTCAAAATTATGGATAATGAACTAGTAACCTTACTACTGTATGTGGAGATCATGACTTCACATTGAGTGGATATACTGATGCAGATTGGGAAGGAAGCGTTGCTGATAGAAAAAGCACTTCCGGATGTTGTTTCAATTTGGGATCAGCCATGATCTCGTGGCAGAGTAGGAGGCAATCCAATATTGCTCTCAGCACAATGAAAGCAGAGTAAATTGCCGCATGTTCTGCTAGCTGCGAAGCTATATGGCTTCAAAAGTTGTTGACTGGCCTATTTGATTTGGAGATGAGAGCAACCGTGATTCTATGTGACAACCAGAGCTGCATAAAGATGACAAAGAATCTTGTATTCCATGACAGGTCGAAGCACATAGAGATCTGCTATCACTTCATCCGTGACATGGTACAGAGAGGAGCCTTGAAGCTCCGGTACATTAGCACGGATGAACAGGTTGTTGATGTGTTGACCAAACCTCTATCTCGTGTAAAGTTTGAACACTTTCGAGATAAGCTTGGTATAGTCCGAAAGGACCCTCCCTGAAAGGGGGAGTATATATTTATTCCTTGCTTCTGACCTCGCTGTTAGACGTAAAGCAAGATGAGTCATTGCTTCGGACCTCCCTATTAGACGTAAAGAAAAATGAGTCATTGCTTCTGACCTCGCTATTAGATGTAAAGCAAGACGTTGTGGGTATTCCTTTCTTCTGACCTCGCTGTTAGACGTAAAGCAAGATGAGTCATTTCTTCTGACCTCGCTATTAGACTTAAAGCAAGACGCTGTGTGATTCCTTGCTTCTGACCTAGTTGTTAGACGTAAAGCAAGATGATTCACTGCTTCTGACCTTGTTGTTAGATGTAAAGCAAGATGATGATGATTCCTCACTTCTGACCTCGTTGTTAGACGTAAAGCGAGATGATGTGTGATTCCTTGCTTCTGACCTAGTTGTTAGACGTAAAGCAAGATGATTCCTCACTTCTAACCTTGTTGTTAGATGTAATGCGAGATGTTGATGTGTTCCTTGCTTCTGACCTAGTTGTTAGACGTAAAGCAAGATGATTCCTTGCTTCTGACCAAGTTGTTAGATGTAAAGCAAGATGATTCCTCGCTTCTGACCTCGTTGTTATACGTTAAGTGAGATGTTGATGTGTTCCTTGCTTCTGACCCAGTTGTTAGACATAAAGCAAGATGATATATATATACCTTGCTTTTGACCTAGTTGTTAGACGTAAAACAAGATGTGACCGACACTGAGCTACTAGCTTAATAGCTGTGACATTGAGCTAGTGTAGTACTGTGATGTGCCAGCCTAGTGTTTTGATGAGGTATCATTTTTACTGATACATATTGATGCAGATGATGATGGAATTCTTTCGAGAATGACGATGCTGCAGATGAAGAAAACTTCCGATGACTCGTAAATATGCCAGCCAATGTTCCAAGACGATATTGACGATATTGTCCTCCTGATGCCACTGATGATGCAGACCTCTCTCGCTTGATGTTGTTTAAGAATACCCTTCTTGTTAAGGGGGAGTGTTGAAATAATGTAACTACAAAGAGTATTCTTATTATTATTGATATATTATTTATAGGATTAATCTCCATTGTGGATTAATCATGTCGGTAATTGTATTAGGAAGAAATCCCCTTTTGCGGATTGGTCAACAGACAATTGTAATAGGCAGAATAAGAAGTCGGCCCCAACAGTTAATTAAGAGACCCATAAATACAATAAAGGTAGGTTTACCCACGCAGATTGAGAAGTTGCCCCTGCCAGTGAAGAGACACTTCACACGTACCAGAACTTGTATAAATACAGGAGGCTAGCACCTCATTTGATCACAACTCACTTGCTCAGTTTTGAGAGACAAGTTCTGATCTGTTACCGGCAAAAGAGAGAGGAAGAAGAGTGGCGCATCTTTTAGAGAGGACTATCTGTATTGGTTTGAGTTATCTCTTGACATTGTATTGGCAATTTATGATAAGGAAGTTTTTGATGGGTTTTCTTCCCCTAGAGGGTTTCCCAGGATAAATGTTGTATCTCTTGTGAATGTGTATTTCTCAGTGATCTTGTTCTTATGTTTCTCTTATCTATTGAAATGCAAAGAACTATAATAATGGCATAAACATCAACACTAAAAAGGGAATAAACGACTCATACCCCACTTGCCTCAACGGATTTAGTCAGAATGCGCCTGATTTTTGCCATCTTTTGGAGAAAACAATGTAACAAGATGAGAAAACCCGATTGTCATGGTCATCCATCAATTCTCTTAGTTAATTTAGGAAGAAACCATTTTGTATAAATACCCTCGCTCTCTTTGAGCTAAGGACGATGGAGAAAAAGCATAAGAACGTCTTTGAATAGAATTGTATTGCTCTGCACATTTTCGATTAATACAAGTTATGTTTCGTTCATGTTAAATTAATGGAGTGTTGAGTATTTAAGCATCCTACTACATTCTGAGACCACTACCTCGTCTAAGGAGGTAGGGCCCCCTCCTTATCTCGGTTTTGTTTGTAGGGCTCCCTTGTCTAAGGAGGTGGCCCCCCCTCGTCTAAGGAGGTAGCCCCCCCTCAACATTTCTTTCTATCATTTCATTTATTTCCAACAATTCCTCTATTAACATCTTGCTGCAACTCTAGTGTTTTTCATTGTTGTAACTTTGGATTGTTGCAGCTCAACACTAATGTTGCAAGGTAGTGATTTTTTATGACTAAGTGAATAGTTGTAGCATCTTTTCTATATTTCCATTTATTTCTACCAATTCCTCTATTAACACCATGCTACAACTCTGACATTTTCTCGTTGTTGAGACTATGTTTCGGCCCCTCCATGTTGACATTGCAGAGCCTTGTCTTTTGATTGGTTAATGTGTAGTTATAACATCTCTTATTCATTTTCATTTATTTCCAACAATTTCTTTATTTAAACTTTATTGTTACTTTAATATTTCCCTTGTTGTGATTCTGGTTGCCACAACTCGTGTTGCTGCGATTGTTGTTGTTGCAACTCTCATTGTTGCACCTATGGCTGTTGGAACTCTCATTCCTGCAACTCTCGCCGCTGCAACTCTAAATCTATATCTCTAATTAATCATCATGTGGTTTTCAGTTTGAGATAGATTATTTTCTTTCCTTATGAGCACAATGTTGTTTGATTCTTATAGCTTGAGGTTTGTTACATCTCAGTACGTGAGCCATAACATAGCTATCATAGTAATCAAGATCACCTGAATACTTGAACAAGGCACCTTTACTTTTCGTGCAAGTGTGGTTTACTTTTCTTGTAAGTGTGATTTACTTTTCCTGCAAGTGCGATTTTTACTTTTCCTGCAAGTGCGATGTTTACTTTTCCTGCAAGTGTGATTTAATTTTCCACAAGAGTAATTTAAATTCCTGCAAGTGTGATTTACTTTTCCCATAAGTGTGATTTACTTTTCCTGCAAGTGTAATCTTTACTTTTCCTGCAAGTGTGATTTACTTTTCCTCGAGAGTAATTTACTTTTCTTGCAAGTGTGATCTTTACTTTCTTGCAAGAGTGATTTACTTTCTTGCAAGAGTGGTTTACTTTTCTGCAAGCATGACATTTACTTTCCTGCAAACATGTGTTTTCATTCCTACAAGTGTGGATTCGATATAGTTTAATTTGGTGAGTTGCTAAAACATATTGATATCTTGCCTTGTGACATTCATTAAAAGTACTACAACTCATTGACAAATACAATTTTATACTTGCATATACGGTGCACGACAGTTCATAAGTTCAATATGACCTCGGATTGATAATTAAATGCACAACTCTAACTTGCTTACTAAATCAATTAGGAAGTGATTGAAAAAACCATCATTTTTGGCGTCGTTGTCGGGGATTCGTCAAAAGTATAGTTGTTGTTTTGCTATCATTTGAATTTTCATTACAACAAATTGAGTGATATTATTTATTTTCAACAATTTGTAGAATGTTTATCTAATATTTTCTATACACATAGTTAGGAATCAACAAGGTAGATTAATTAGTTCATTAAAAAATCCAAGTAAAGCTAACTGTGCAGGTCACTCTTAAGAGGGAAAAGAACACAGTCAATTGAACTATTTGTCGCCTACAACAAGTTTTCTTTCCAAAAAGAGACTTGAGACTTCCACTCAAGAATCTGAGACGATATAGAGATCTATGCAAACAAAAATCCCACCTTCGAAGGGTCTGACTAGTGAAAAATACCATTTAGAGGAGTTCATATTTTCTAAAGCACCTTTAGAAGCAGAGGATGACCCTTAGAGGGAGATGAAAAACGAAACTGTATAGGAAGACACCACCACTTTTGGATTTCCAATTAGATGATAAAATGAGAGGACTGAAATGAAGAATATCCTTCTCTCAACCTTGCCGAATTTTCATGGTCTATCTAAAGAAGATCCTGACACATTACTCTTCGAATTCAACGTAATTTTCAGAAGTTATGATTACATGTCAGATTCCTAAAAATTAAAACTTTTCCCTACCACACTCGAGAATGTTGCACTACGTTGGTTCATGGGCCTTGGTAGGGACAAATTCCGCACATGGGATCAGATAAGACATAAGTTCCTGGAAAAGTACCAATATTATTGTAAGGATAAGGAAAGGAGGGAGAAAGTCTTCAGAATGACACAACATGAAGATGAGAGCCTTGAGGATTATGTCAAAATATTTAACTATAATTTGCAAAGGGAAAGACAAGGAGATTTAGCTCTTGAGACATGACATGTCTTATTCCCGAGGGGAATTTGACATGACTGCATTAAAATCCTCAACTTGATGGGTGGAGGAGACATATCTCACCAAGATTATGATTTTATCTTGGAACTTTGTCGCAAATATTCCAGAGGTACTTCAAAAACAGGTAAGGGACCAAGAGATACCTTAACAAGGACTGGCAAGATTGATGGAAGTATAGTTACAAGAGTATAGATTGGGAATCTGTTAGATTAATTCAAGGTTGATATACTTAGTTCCTTGGGCTCCTAGTTGGATACATTGCAAATAAAGAAGAAGAAAGAAGAGACAAACGAGCTTTGGCTATCTTTTTCCCAAATGCAGAATGAAGCACCCATGGAAGGAGTGTCGATTGGACCAAATTGAGGTTTATGGAATATGTAGTGATGACCATGCTACTTGCAATTGTCTATCATTACCAGGAATGCAAGTTATCTATCATAAAGCTGAGAAATCAGAGCAGTTGTGCTTTGTTTATCATAAATTACCATGACAACCCAGAACTCATGTTATGGTTAAAGACCAATCTCAATATTTTAATTCATTTTGGATTAACCCTTCCATGTAGTATACTTCTCAGCCATGGTGTCTTCCAACACAAAAATGGGTGGATCCTCCTCCTCCAAACAAGTTATGGCAATCAAGGTGGAGAAATACCACTTTAGGAGGCCCTCAATAGGTCATAACACAACTACCCATGCAACTTCTTCCTCCTTCACAAATGCAGGCATCCACATCAACCCTTCCCTGACCATAATTACCTACACAACCCATCCATAACCCTAATAACGGGAGGCCAACCCAACCAACACAAGTTGTCAAACTTGCCACCTACCCCACCTATTCCATCCCTTCCTCGATCTGCCATGATCTCCATCTCCGATATGGGAAGACATTAACTAAGGACCAACCACCTATTTGTATTGAATATTTGAATGAGGATGTCTGGAGTGAAGAACCAGAACAAGAACAATCTCATGAACCTTTGAAAGTCGATCATGCCCACCCTGAACTTCAAAACCATCCTATCCATAAAGATTAAACCTAGAGAAGCCTCTTACTTAGCCCAAGTTTGAATTCTTGGGGAACTCAAGAATGTGTGTGTTAAGATACCATTGTTTCAAGCCATCAAATATGTACCCATCTATT
The DNA here is from genome assembly GCA_009831015.1 of Picea engelmannii. Classification (NCBI taxonomy): domain Eukaryota; kingdom Viridiplantae; phylum Streptophyta; class Pinopsida; order Pinales; family Pinaceae; genus Picea; species Picea engelmannii. The sequence goes on along the minus strand of ML835210.1, from coordinate 9,741 downwards.
TGAAAGCGGTACGAGAATTTTGTTTAAGGAAACTCGGTAGAAAAAGGAAGGACCATAGTGTCTATGTTATGGGTAAATTGTCACACTAAATGATGGGGGGGTGTTCTTGCGGCCAAATACTCTGACCCTGGTAGCCCAATAGTTAATGTGCAGATAAATAATACATTCATAAGTAACACATTAATCAACCTTAGTGTTTCCACTAATTTTATGACACGTGAGACCATGGAAACCTTAGGACTCACTGGCCTCAGGGAATCCCTAACTGTACTCCAGCTTTGTTGACAGATCAACTATCAAACCAAAGGCAATCCTAGAAGGTGTAGTGATATTCCTAAATTTGTGGGAATATTCTGCTGACTTTATGATCCTACAAGACAAAACCTCTCTGGGGGGATTTCCTTTAAACTTGGGAAGGCCTTGGATCTTCACTATTAATGCTTACATCAGTTGTAGGTTGGGCAACATGACCATCTCTCACTAGACCTCTGTAAAACAATTAACCTTATATCCTACCACCAAACCCAACATAGATTTTGATACACTACTCCAGGTTGATGGAGAAGATAATGATGAAGAAGGAGAAGCTCATCAAGTCGTCTCTATATATCAATACTTGGCCATCAAATAGAAAACAAAGGAGAATGAAATGAATGATTTCATAGACTCTTCTTCAACCAATTCACACATTCTTGAATATCTTATGCATCCAGAAACACATGATTCTCTTTCCTCAACAAGCATATCACTTGTAAAACACGAGACCTCACCTAAAAAAAATCAAGGATCCACCACAAAACCATAGAAATTAGCCCTGTTAAAACCTTGAACATCAATTAGGGACTCATTGAACAACAAAAAGAGTGACTTGTCAAAGTGCTACAAAAGCACAGTGATGCCTTCTCCTGGGATTACTTTGGTATGAAGGGGATCCATATTGACTTATGAACACACTAGATATACATTAAACAAGGATCTAGACCCATACTCCAACCCCAACGTCAGATGAATCTAACACTAAAATACGTAGTTATGGAAGAGCTACAAAAATTGCTCACAACCAACTTTATTTGTCCAATTTTTGACAGCCAATGGGTCTCCCCTCTCGTCATGGTACCAAAGAAGAATGGTAAATGGAGGATTTGTGTGGGCTATAAAGAACTCAACAAAGTAACACACAAGGACCATTTCCCACTTCCATTCATTGACCAGGTCCTAAATACGTTAGCAGGGAAGAAACACTTTTCTTTCCCCAATGGATAACTGTATCTAAATCGCGCTTGAGGATCAAGACAAAACAACATTTACCTGTCCAAGGGGGACATTTTCCTATCGTGTTCTACCATTCGAGTTATGTAACTCCTCTGCCACCTTCCAAAGAGTTGCAATTGGTATATTCTCTTATTTAATCCATGATTATGTGGAAATCTATATGGACAACTTCACGACACATGGTAATGAATTTGACGAGGCATTGAAAAATTTAGAGAAAACATTAATAAGGTGTAAAGAATCAAACATTTCCCTCAACAATGAGAAAAGTGCAATGATGTTAACTAATGACATCATATTAGGGCATTGCATCTCAACTAAAGGAATCCCAGTAGATCCAACAAAAAACAAGGTATTATTAAACTTCATGACTCCGTGATCGCAAAAAGAGGTACGAAGTTTCTTAGGATATGTTGGTTACTACTGTCGCTTTATTAAAAATTTCTCACGAATTGCTCGTCTGTTATTTTCTTTTCTTAACAAATATTATGAGTTTTTGTGGACAAAAAGTTGCCAACATGCACTTGCAGAAATCAAATCTAAGGTGTCTAAGGCTCATATTTTAAGGGGGCCAAAATGGGCCCTCATGTTTCATATCTCTATGGATGGACCAGCCACCACCATTGGAGTTGTTATAGGAAAACTAGAAGGAATGCTCCATACACAATCTACTACGTCAACAAAACACTCTCACACGCAGAACTAAATTATATGGTAACAGAGAAAGAGTTTCTTACAATAATACATGAAATTAATAAATTTAGACATTACATCACAGGATATCCAATGATATTGCACACCGACCATGTTGCCATAAAATATTTAATGAACAAATCCATCACTAATGGCATGGTAACTAGGTGGTTATTTTTACTACAGGAATATGATATACCCATCCTGAATAAAATAGGGAAGGATAATGTAGTGGTTGATTTTCTTTCAAGACTTACATCTAATGAAAACAAGCTGCATGTAGAAGATTATTTCCCTAATGAACACCTATTTGTGGCTTCTACTAAATCTCCTTGGTTCACATATATCGCTAATTACTTGGCTGTAGGTAGAATTCCACATCATTTATCTCCAAAGGTGCGACAAAATATCATCAAACAAAGTTGGAGATTTTGGTGGATCGACAATTGTTTCTTCTACACAAGATTAGATCTTGTCATTAGGAAATGCGTGCGAGAAAACAAGATCTATGAGATCTTGAAAGCTTGCCATGATGGTTCGTGTGGAGGCCACTTTGCCGATAAATTGGGTACAAGGCACTTCATCAAGGGTACTAATGTTCCACTATATTCAAGGATGCCAAGAAATATGTAAAAAGGTGCAATAGTTGCCAACACATGGGAAGACTGGTGTAATCAAATGAGATGCCATTGCAGCCACAAATTGGATTGGAACCCTTGATAAATGGGCCCTGGATTTTGTAGGGCCAATCGATCCTCCTTCCCATCTTAACTCCTACATCATAGTATGCACAAATTATGTCATAAAATGGATGGAAGCCAAGGCACTCCCTACCGCAACAAAACAAGCTGTAGTGGGGTTTCTCCATGAAGAAATGTTCACCATATTTGAGATACCTCGGGAAATACTTATTGATGGAAGAACTCAATTCACTTCAAGACTTATTAGAGACTTTATCAATAAAGACGAGATCAAACACATGGCTACTACACCATATCACTTGCAGACCAATGGACAAGTAGAAGGGACAAACAAAATTCTTGAGTCCATCATCACCAATATTGTCATACTACACCTCAAAGACTAGGCCGACAGACTACCTAAATCTCTATGGGCCTACCAAACAACATGGAGGACTACCATTGGCTACACCCCATATGAATTAGTGTATGGAAAGAGAGTACTATAGTCAATTGAAACAAGGATCCAAACACTCAAAACAATTGTACAACTTGGAATGGACTCAACTGAAGCTCAAAAGAAAAGAATCCTCCAGATCAACAAACTGGACGAACTTCACCAAGATTTATTGCACCACACAATAGTAGTACAACATCAGAGAGCTTGGTGGCATGCCAAGTTCATTAAGAAGAAGAAATTCAAATTTGGAGACTAGGCCTTGTTATTTGACTCCAAGTTCAAATATTTCAGAGGGAAGTTTTGTAATCAATGGCTTGGGCCTTATGAGATTGATATTGCATATGATAACAAGGCCATAAAACATCGCACCATTGGCGATGATAAAACTCTTCTGATGGAAAATGGACACATGCTTTTGTTATATCATAGAACCCTACCCAAAAAAGCCTTTATAAATAGGATCACTAATGGATGGCCAAACAATGATCTGGAGATTGTTAACAAGGGGGGAACCCCTATTGAATGATTCATTCCTATTTAAAAAAAAAGAAGAAGAAGGAATCATCTATGAAAACCCTTAGGGACATACTTAAGGGCATGTTTTGTGAAAATCAACCTATGTTGGCGCATGACATGCTAAAAAAATAAAAGATAAGAAGGACACTTCATGGTTTCATGATGGTTATGTCAGGATCCTTCCAATCAAGTTTTTTATAAAGTCTTTTTTTTAAGAAAGTCTTTTTCAAGATATGCAGGGGAGAAGAATGTTATTGTTGTATATTTAGATTGTTGCAACTTTGGTTGTTACAACTCCATTCATTGCAACTCTTGTTGCTGCAACTTTGAACATTGTTGTTGGATCTCAGAATCATGTCGATGCAACTCGCGTTACTGTAACTTTTCATATCAATTTTACAACTCCAATGGTAAGATACCAATAACCGATTTGGGTTAAGACGTCTCATGTTGAGCTACCATGTCAAGCAATAACTATGGTCAACTTGTTACTGCTACTCTGAAACTTCATTGTTGAAACTCTACACATTGGTGCAACTCTGCATATTGTTGCAACTCTGGAACATTGTTGCAACTCTGCATGTTATTGTTGCAACTCTACACCTTGCTCCAAATCCACTCATTTTTCCTTCAAATCTGCATGTTGTTGCATCTCTAAACCTCAACCTCACTGCTACAACTGAAGATGTTGCTGCAACTCATAAGAATTATTGTTGCCACCTTGATTATTGTTGCAACTCTCGATGCCAACAAGGAACCTAGTTGTCCCATGAAGATGGCATGCCAACATGAAAAAGGTACAAGTAATCACAACCACACATGGTAAGTCTGAAGGTACATCATTAAAACATCATCACACACTCATAATATCTCGAACTATGACATAATTACCCTTTCCCATTGTCATTCTCATCCATAGTTCACAATCACCACCCTTCAAATTGTTCATTTTGAGTTGCAGCCAAAGTTTCTTGAGCTCTGAATAGGAAAATGAGAGGCTCACTAAATCATAGAGAACCCACAGAGACCCTCTTGCTGGAAGCATATGAGAATATCGAAGAAATTTTTCAGCAGGGAGGTTGGTTGGAATACCTAAATAGGCTACGAGGGTACGACGATAATGTGGCACTTGAATTCGCCATGAAATTCACCAAAATTAGGATTGAAGTAGCAGTAACATTGGTCCAGGTAAAAGAGGAGGTGATAATGGAGGTGACCAGGCTTTCTCATATAGATGAACAATGGTATTGTCGACGAAGGTCGAAGCCTACAATCCTTGAGAAGTTCCTTGAATCAGAAGAATCTATGGTCAAGAAGGGAACGTGATTTGACAGGACCCCATTACTGAGTCCATGGAAAGATGTTTCCATGGTAATACAATGATACATCACATGTGAGGGTCGCTATAGGGTCATATACCTACAACATATTTGATTGTTAGACCACCTACAACTCTATAGGATGATTAGCATGTTGTTTTCTTAATGCAAAATGTTGCAGATGACGGAAGCATGGGTACATAAAGTCGTTCACCCTAGAGAATCCCCCTCACACAATGAGATAATGAAACTTTTGTTTGAATGTGCACTACATAGGGAGGATAGGACATGGAATAAGGTGGAGAGAGGATCAACCCCCACCATAACCATACCTAGAAGAGTCACAGCTGCTACAACTCCACCACGAGACAACGATGTTGAAACTTTAGAAGTTGGGGCTACTGGAAATCTACAAGTTGTGGTTTATGCAACTCTTTACATTGTAACTGCTACAACTGTGGAGGCTGAAAAAGCTGCAACTCTCAGAACTACAACCACTTAGAAAGAAACCGTCGAGGGTTCTACTGGGAATCCTTAGCAAGATGAAGGTAGACATGACAATGAAATAGAAGTCACGAGAAGAAAACCCCTTACCAAAATACTACCAAGGACAAGGAAGAGGTCGACATATCCAATGACTCGAAAGAAAAAGAGAACAAGGCACAATGTTTCCACCCGGAAAAGGAAATCCCTTATTGTTACACAATAACCAGCAGGGGCGAAACATGATGAAGAAACAACTACACCACAATACATGATGGGGGATGAACAAGACTTTGCTTGGCCTATACTTGATGAATAAATAAGGGAAAAAAACCTTATTGTTACACAAGAACCAACAAGGAAAACCCTAGGACAGGGCCTTGTTGCAATTCTAGAGGTCTACAGAGACAACAAAGAAGTTGAAAATCCAGAAGCAAACGAGGCCACTATTATCCCAGAGTTAGCTAAAAGTAGGAAAGCTAAAAGAGTAAGTACCCCTTTACTTGTGCCCTTGTATTCATCACTTTTAAGGAAGAAATGGGTGCTTGAGAAGAAGAATAGGAAGCTTCAAACCTCTCTAAAGTTGTTAGGGGATGAGATTAGAAAGGAGAGGTAGTTGGACTACCCTGCCCAGAAAACAAAACCCATTGCTACAAAATAAACAGAGGAGAGCCACCCTGTTGCACCAACCATGGACACTCACCCTATTGTCTCAGTAGTTGATCAACATGTTGAACCAACAAAGGATACTCACCCTACCGAACTAGCACAAGCCAACCACCCCATTGAACCAACAAAAAATACCTACCCTACTGAAACAATACATGGCACTCTCCCTATTAAACTAATAGAAGACACCCACCCTGTTGTCACAAATGATAGACATACTACTGAACCAGCAAAGGAAACCCTTCTTGTTGAACCAACAGAAGCTAGTCACCCTTCTGAGCCAACAGAGGACACCCATCCACTTTTCACAGAATCCAATTGCCTTGTTGTCATACAAGAACCAACAGAGGCCATTCACCCTATTATCACATAAGAACCAACAGGGAAAGAACATGATAAAGAAACAATGGAAGCACAAGGTACAATCACTCACCCAAGGTACAATCACTCACCCAACATGCCATTTCAATACTTACTCTTATGCATTTTCAGAATATTATCACCTTTTGTGCTAACCGTTGTATATAAGAAAAAAGCTACATAGGTACCTTCCCAAATTGAGAGCTACAATCTGTGTTCAAGTGTAGCTGTTGCAACTCCCAGTGTTGCGACTCTGGTCATTGTTGCAACTCTTAGTGTCACGACTCTAGTCGTTGTGATGCAACTCTCCCTACAGGACCATTGATGGGACTCTGAGTTGGGTGACGTAACTCTGTGTTTGTCGTAACAACTTAATAGTCAGCCACACAATTGTCATCGGGGATCGACCGGTTAGCTAAACAACCACATAGAAGCATGACAAAGATCAAACATGCACCATAATGAAATGGACGACCCAACCACCACTTGCCTCAATGGATTTAGTTAGCATGCACCGATATTCGCCATCTTTTGGAGAAAACAATGTAACAAGATGAGACAATATGATTCTCTTGGTTGTTCATCGATTATCTTAGCTAATTTAGGAAGAAACCATTTTGTATAAATATCCCTTCTCTCTCTAAGTCGGGGACGATGGAGAAAAAACATAAGAATGTATGTGAACAGAATTGTATTGCTCTGCACATTTTCGATTAATATTATTTATGATTCATTCTTATTTAATGGAGTGTTGAGTATTTAAGCATCCTATTGCATTCTTAGACTAGTACCTCGTCAAAGGAGGTAGGGCCCCCTCCTTATCTCGGTACTGTTTGTATTTTATAGAAGTAGTTGTAGAATTTCTCTCTATCATTTCATTTATTTCCAACAATTACTTGCTCAACATCTTGTTGCAACTCTAGTGATTTTAATTATTGTAACTTTGGATTGTTGTAGCTCAATGCTAACATTGCAAGGTAGTGATTTTTTATGAATGAGTGAGTAGTTATAACATATTTTTTATGTTTCCATTTATTTCCAATGATTCCTCTATTAACATCACATTGAAACTCTGACATTTTCTCATTGTTGCAACTTTGTTGTCGCCCCTCCACGCTAACATTGTAGGGCCTTGTCTTTTGATTGGTTAATGTGTAGCTGTAGCATCTCTTATTCATTGCCATTTATTTGCAGTAATTCCTTTATTCAAAATCTAATGTAACTTTAATATTTCCCCTGCTGCGATTTTGGTGGTTCCAACTTGTGGTTTACTTTTCCCGTAAGTGTGATTTACTTCTCTTGCAAGTGTGATCTTTACTTTTCCTGCAAGTGTGATTTACTTTTCTGCAAGAGTAATTTACTTTTCCTGCAAGTGTGATCTTTACTTTCCTATAAGAATGATTTAATTTTTTGCAACCGTGATTTACTTTCCTGCAAGAGTGATTTAATTTTCTGCAATTGTGACATTTACTTTCTTTCAAGTGTGGATTTGATATAGTTTAATTTTGTGACTTGCTAAAGCATCTTGATATCTTGCCTTATGACATTCATTGAAATTACTACAACTCATTGGAAAATACAACATTATACTTGTATATACGATGCACGACAATTCGTAAGTTCAATATGACATCAGATTGATAATTAAATGCACAACTCGTCAATTGCTTACTAAATCAGTTAGGAAGTGATTGAAAATCCCATCAGCACACCCACTAAGAGTTTGAGTGAGGGATGGAATCATAGGTCTCAGAGATTTTGGTGGGTTCCCAATGTTACAACTCAACCATTTTCTAGATTTCTATGCCCAAGCCGATATGTCACACAACATTTTTAAATTTTCATTACCCATCCAAGATCTTAGTGGAGTTAGGTTTTCATGGGTTGATAAAGCTTCTTTCCCTTGAATGTTGTTCTCTCATATAAATAATTTTGTCCATTCCCTAGAATCCAAGTTAGCCTTGAACATAAAAGTGGGGAAACAAATTTCAAAAGTTTCCAAATATGGGATCCTTTTGAGTATGCACTACATTTTCTATGCACTTGTTTCTTTTACCATTGAAGTATTTTTCCACGCTACTCTCTTCCATCATTCCATTGTGCTTGTGATCATTCTCCATACATGATCTGGATTGTATATGGAATAAAATGAAACACACACAAGAATATAACAGAGAACATAGTAATACAGTGAAAACCCAACTTCTATTAATGAATAAAATAGAGGAATATTGTAGAACACAAACTGGCTAGAATGGTGGTATCTTATCTATGAAGAGAGAGAGAGAGAGAGAGAGAGAGAGAGAGAGAGAGAGAGAGAGAGAGAGAGATGTCGGTTATGCTCATTTTCAAAAAGTTAATACAATAGGTTGAAAGGATAGCCTTTTAACATTAAGTAGGAACCTTAAAGGTCCAAAACCCTAACCCTGGGAGGGAAGCACCAAAATGGTTTTTTTTTTAGCCCGAGGTGGTTAGTTTCTACATCAACTTCCCGAGGAAACAACTTTCACATACAAACTTTGTTTCACTCATATAGTAGCTCATTGCAAAGCTATAACTAAGAACTACATTAAAAAGCTATAACTAAGGAATCAATAGAAGAGGTGGTTGGCCACCGATATCCACCTGGATTAGTCCTCACCCCTTTAGAAGCAATGGTCCCCATTGTGTCAAGTTCACGTAGGAGATAGCAAAAATTTTGTTGAATCAGAATCTTGGTGAGCCATTTTCCTTATTGAAGAAGTTATCCTTCTTTCACAACTCCATAGAACTGTATGTTCTGTTGGTGCCCTTCATCTCAGCGTCCATGATCGAATCCACTGTAGCTTGCTAAAGGCAGTCGAGATTGAGTTATGTAGGGGCCAATTTCTCAACCACCTATAAGGTGTCTAGTAGAGGTAGGAAATATGGTATCCACATTAAATACCGGGTGAAATCCAAGGAAAGGAGGAAAACTCAATTTGAAATCATTTTCACCCATAGCCTTTATGATGGTGTAAGGCTCATATCATAGTGGTTTGAGCTTCCTGTGGGGGATTGTTAAATTCTCTTTTTATAAATGCAACCATACCTTGTCACCGACTTGAAACTTGTGTGGAACCCTGATGTTGGTCATATTGATACTTGTTCTTAGCATTGGCCTTCTCCATGATATCATGAAACCATTGTTGGAGGTGTTGGATCCATTCAACAAATATGGTTGCTCTGTTTGGATCGGTCTAAGCGTGGGAGGACTCTATCGGTGAAGATCGAATGGGAAGAGTTACATCAATGGGGGCCAATGGTTGGA
>ML835209.1:134084-148831 GCA_009831015.1 Picea engelmannii | reverse complement strand
TTGTGCTCCCCCATCATTCGAGAGTAAATCAAAATATCGTTAATGAATACTTGGATGAACCTGCCCAAGTATTCGTGGAACACCGCGTTCATCAAACTCATAAATACCTAGGGGCATTTATCAGTCCAAAAGGTAAAACAGTAAACTCGTAATGTCCAAACCTCATCTTAAAGGTGGTCATAGGTATTTCGTCCTCCTTGATCCGTAACTGGTGATACCCTGATCGCAAGTCAATCTTTGAAAACATTGTCGCACCCTTCATCTGATTAAACTGATCATCAATCCTTGGCAACTGATATTGATTCTTGATCGTTGCCTTGTTCAATTGACGATAGTCAATGCAGAGTCTCCACAGCCCATCCTTATTCCATATGAATATAATAGGCGCACCCCACATTGACACACTTGGACGTATAAGTCCTAGGTCCAAAAACTCCTTTAGTTGCATTTTCAACTCTTGTAACTCTGGGGTCGAAATCCAATAAGGATTTCTTTCTATTGGCTCAGTTCCTAGTTTTAGGTTGATGGTAAATTCCAACTCCCTCTCTGGAAGCATCCCTTGTAACTCCTCAGGGAAGACATTTGCAAACACTCTCACCACTGGAAGGTGTTCTAGACCTTCCGCTACTCCCTTCTAGTTTAATGAAAGGATTGCATAAAGCTTACATCCCTTGCGAATGCTCTTCTATAGATGCAAGGAAGAGATGAACCTCGAGGAAACTCCCTAGTTCTGACCTACAATCACGCGTCTATGTCCCTCATCATCGATCAAGCTCAATTGTTTTGTCTTACAGATGAGTATTGCCTCATGCAATTATAACCAATCCATTTTGATCACGATGCCATGAGATCCTAACATCGTGACATACAGGTTGGCCCTAGTGACAAAATATCCTAGGTTAAGGCTACAACCTATAACCTTCCCTCCAACCTTTTGTTTGGCTCCTAAATCAATTTCTACAAAGCTAAACTCATCTTGTTTGATTGCCTATACTTTAATTTGTTTTAGAACTTCCCTAGAAATGAAACTCTCTGTAGCACTTGGATCTATCAAAATACTAAGGTTTTGGTCAGTGACGGCACCTGACGTCTCGAGCACAATCGTCTGGTTCTCTACCTGGTGGTTATTCACCACTACATGAATCCGATGGGCCTTGCCAAAATATCCCACTGTAGTGGGCCCGACTGATCCAGATGCTTTGTTCCTCTCCACTGGGGAGTTAGGTTGGTAATGTGGCTCCCCACATGTCCAACACCCTTTCTTCGGTCTAGTACTCCTAGTACCCGAAGTAGAAGCTAACGGCCCACCGGCCTGGAACCCTAGTTTGTTCTATTGAACAGGTATAAACCGTTGCGGATGCTGGTGTTGTGGTCCTCGATAAGGAGTTTGTTGTTGAGGAGAGGGTCACCAAGGTGTAGTGGAAGTGGATCCTCTTTGGAAGCCACGATATCCTAGTGAATGTCTAGTTGGGGTTTGATGTTGTTGCACACTAGAAGATGAATGTCCCGCTGGTCTCGCTGGAGTCCTACTCTGACCCCCATTGATAAGATCATCCTCTACTATGAGGGCTTTATGAAAAAAAATCATGCAAGTTTTGAGGCATCAAAATCCTAACCTTTGCATGAATGCCGACATTAAGGACAAACACAAACTTTTTGACCTTAAGTTTCTCGATATTCAGGTGCAGAGCATACTGAAGCAGCTCCATAAAACATGCCTCGTACTCGGGCACCGTATGACCGCCCTGACACAAGGCGTTGAACTCGTTGAGCTGACACTTAATGAATTCCATAGATATACAACTCTCTCAGAACTGTTCCTCGAAACATTCCCATGAAACATCTTTGATGACCATGTTCAATAGCGGCAGGAGCGTCTTCCACCATAGAAGAGTGCTACCCTTCAGTTGAAAGACCGCCCTGCAGAAATTCATACTGGAGGTCGTAATCGCGAAGCGTGAAGCACATCGCCTGGCTCTCCAGCCATGCCTCGATGACTAAGCCATCCATGACACTCATGGACTTGAAAACTTATCCCTGTCGAGTTCTTGGTGAATTCTAATAGTACTGGTTGGGGCGCGCTGTGGATCCTTAGGGGTATAGGTGCTTTGGCCTTATATTAGTATAGATGGTGAATCAAGGCCTTTGACATTCCTTGGAAGGACCTTATTAGACTATCATCATCCCTTACAACAATCGAATCCAACCCAAGGACTTGTTCTTCCCCATGGGGGTTAGACTTCGAGGGTGCGGGAACTTCTAGAGGTGTCGCACCTCCTTCCACGGCAACATGTTGCGAACCTCTGTGGCATCCTCTAGTCGATATCACCGCATGGACACGTTAATGTTTTAATTAGCGCTAGGTTATTACTCAAGGGTTTACTTCAGTGGAAAGCATGGAAATCCACAGTGGCAAGGTTGAACCTTCTTTGATACCATACGTAACGTCCCCCATCGTTATGATTACATGCAATGAAAAACAAGAGAAATTTTTTTTGCAAGAAGGTAACAGTGCCAATAATTAATCAACACAACTTGATGATGAACACAATGCGCACAAATCAGGCAACGAACAACAACGACCCAACACACTAGCACATCATGCAACTGGATGAAACATGTGATACAATAGACAATAAAAATGGTTACTCGCCCGACACAAGAAAGACCACGCCTACAAGAAAAATGGCAACGTCAACAATCCCGACACAATGGATTTGACGAGCGGTAACCAAAAACCTCTATGGAGAGAAAAAAAATCACAATAAGGCATTACAGATCCAAGTACCAACATCAATTACAACGAACAAAATGCCCACATCGGGAGGTGCAAGACTCTGGCCAAGTTATCATTCACATCTATCATTCAGGGCGCGCAAAGATCCCCTCATTAGGAGTCGTGTCGTCACAAGGCGATAGGCATGACAGTGGCCATGTCGCAACATATCATATCTAGACCTTTAAACTAAGAAAAATCCCTCACACTAGGAGATCGAAATATCTGTCAATAAATACACGAAAATTATACCCAAGCACCCAATCAACAAGTCAACAAGACACAAGGTGACATCATTCAAATTTAAATTGCACAACTAACCGAAGGACTTCTGGTTTCCTTCAAGGCAATCAGATGTGGTGTAACAACTATGACCAACCACCGTTTACAATTCAACTTAAGGCACAAGGCACATAGTAACCAATTAACTGTTAAACTATTTATCAATTTAGCTGATAAAACTATTAAACTACTAAACCCTCAACCATTAATCTTGGGCAAGCCATTAAACTATTACATAATAAACCATAAACCATTAATTGTTAACTCATTATGACTAAGTGAAAATGTGGGAACCATTACAATTGCAATTAATCTAATACCATTGCAACTAAGAAACTAATCCATTATCATTGCAACTATTACCATTTAAGCAATTAATCTATTGTGGAAAAGTAAAGAACTGATATATAAGACTGATAATTAAACAATCACTGTATAAAACAATTGATTTATTGTTGTGAAATTAAAGGGTTGATCTATAAAACAATTAGTATATAAAAACAATTACTTATTGATGAAAAGGTTAAAAGACTGTAAAATAACAAATTAAAGCTTTCCTGCCAGTCCTCAGACACACTCTGCGTTGTCAATGATTGGATAATAAAATCCATTTATCTGACACTCAACGCGGTCAAGTCTAGGAGAATTCGAAGGGACAGTGACAACCATGCAACGTTCTCATTGTTTTATTCTTGAAGTGATGGTTGGATGTTCTAGGTGTTATTGTCATATCCTTTTCAAGAGGTGGTTGTAAATTTATGTTTATTTAGAAAGTGAATATATAAATAAAATTTAATACAGACTTTTCAATTGAATAAATAAAGAATATGTAAAAAATATACGATTTCTATACTGACTTTGTGCATAATATATAAATAATAAAACAACCAGCACAGAAGGTATGAAGATATCCATGAATTCGCCCAGATATATGAGGAACATTTACTATTGACATACAGAGCAATTATGCAGGAATGTAACAATTATAACATCCAACGCAGAAGGTATGAAGATATCCATGAATTCACTATATGAAGAACATTTACTATTGACATACATAGCATTGATGCGGGAATATAACGATTATAACAACCAATGCAGAAGATATGAATATATCCACAAATTCACCTAGATATATGAGGAACATTTACTATTGACATACAAAGCATTTATGAAGGAATATAATGATTATAACAACCAACGCAGAAGGTATGAAGATATCCACAAATTCTCCCAGATATATGAAGAAAATTTACTATTGACATACAAAGCATTGATGCAGGAATATAACGATTATAACAGCCAGCGCAGAAGGTATGAAGATATCCATGAATTCACCCAGATATATGAAGAACATTTATTATTGACATGCATAGCATTTTTGCAGGAATATAGATTTAATTTTAACTCTCAGAATTGACTAACTTCATGGGTGAGAATCAAGTCTAAACCTTACTGTAATGTGTGGCAAGAGAGAGTGTCAATCAAACGTTGTCATCCATTTTCATATTTCACTCAATATGATAAAAAAAAAATTGAGATGAAGAAAAATTATAATAATGGCGGTATCAATAACCAAGGCGAACAACAATTCCATAAGAGCCATTCGTCCATTCCATTTTCATTGGTTACATATAAATTTCCGAGACAATTCTTCACATAATTAATATTGAAATTGAATTTAACAATTTTAAATTTCTAGTAGATTTCCACTCCTTCTACAAAATTTTGAACTAGATCAAGAACATGATTATTATTGCATCAGCCAAGGAAAATTTCCATGCATGTTTAATATACAATTAAACTATTATTACACAATATAAAACTACAAATCAAATACCCAATAATGAAAATACTCACAGATTAAAACTAATTTAATGAAAATACACAATAATGAAAATACTCAGGCAGTGGATTTTGTCAATAAAAACGTAGATGAAAGATAGTTCGGATCCCCAAGAATTTACACTATTGCAGAGTAAAGAAGAGGAATTTTTTTTGTACACAGTAAGGAATTTGTTGGGAAGATAAATTATCCTTCACTTATTATCCATGCATAGGAATGCAAGGCATTTGAATCTAAATCATTAACACCGGAGTGAAAGATAGTTGATTTTCCTCCTGGCCGACTAATCATGCACGGACTAATAACTTAAAGGATAAAGTAACGGAAGATAAAAACGCAACAAAAAACAAGATAAAAAACATAAAATTTGAGTGACCCTTTTGCAATTTAACATGACACACTATCACCCAGATAGAAATTCATATGCATAACTAAGCAAGATTTTTCTTTTAACAACATCTACGCAAGTGAGATTTCAATAATAATAAATGCATGAACAAGAAATGAAGCTATTATTCAATTTAAATTATGCACAAGCGTACTGTAGCCAATTATGAAGAATCAGAAGTGGTTGTCACGTGCTCGTGTTCTGTCCAACTCTGACTTGCCAACTGGTGAGACCTCACCGGTACCTCCCAGCCAACGCTAGGGGCACTCTTCTTCCCCCTGATCCCCCCAAGCCGCAAAGGGGCCACACACACAATACCAGAGAATGCTAGCACTCAGTTTGCCTCGCAAGGTCAAGCTACCACTCGTTACCCGAGTTGGGTATCCGAACTCCCATAAGAGAAAGTTCAGTCGAGATAAAATTTCAGCAGCGTAACGTTACACAAGCTAGATATGATCTACACTCCTCCTCTTCCATCCATTTGATAGAGTTTTAAGCCATTAGTTTTCCAAAACCCTCATTAGATTCATTTTTCATTTATTTAATTAGGAAAAACCTCCTTCGTACACATGTCGCATGATCCCCTAGTTGCACCATAAAATCATTTTTATTAATTAATTAATCCTATTTCACTCACCTACCTAAACCATTCCTAAAAATGCTCCTCGGTGTCCCAAAATTCCCTTACAATTCTTAAATGACTTACACCTTACTTAATTCCTAGTTGAATTCATAAATAGAAAGTTCCAAAGGCAATATTCCTTACTAAGTTAGACATTCATCTTTTTATTTAAGTTTCCCATTTTATTTAAGTTTCCTTTATCTTTTAAGTTTCCCCCTTTTTCCTTTTTAACTAAAAAAAAAATCAATTTAGCAAGTGTTGATAAAAACAACCATTTACCCTTTTTCCTTTTTAACTAAAATTAATTTAGCAAGTGTAGATAAAAACAACCATTTACCCTTTTTCCTTTTTAACTAAAATCAATTTAGCAAGTGTAGATAAAAACAACCAATTTCCCTTTTAATAAATTTAATCCTTCATTATAATTATTTTTTTACTTTAATAATTAAGTTTAAATTTCTTACCCCCCTTATTGTTACATGTTTATTTATTTTTTCTTTATCCACCTGTTCTACTTAGACCTAGGTTATAATTTCACTAGGCTGGGCAACAAGTTTTTTTTTTAAGGGAAAAATTCTTATTAAACTTTACTTATCACACCATTCATTTTAAGGCCGACTAGGTCCTAAGGAGGCATAATTTTCTAGGAACTATGTTTATTAAATTATCATAGTTAAAATCGCGATGTGCTATTCAGGACGCCTACGTTCTCCAAGGGCACCACTTGCCTCCTTCTATTTTCTTTGCATGACATTCCCTTCAAGACACACTACGTGCTCCAAGGGTCTCACTCGCCTCTTTATATTTCCTTTGTGTGAGGTTCCCTTCAAGACGAACTACGTGCTCCAAGGGTGCCACTCACCTCTTTCCGTTTTCTTTGCACGATGTTCCCTTCAATACACACTACGTTCTCCAAGGGTGCCACTCGCCTCTTGATTGAATTTGGTAGATGTCAAACCCCTGGTGTCAATACTCCGCCAGGTGATCTTGTGGGAGACTAAGGTACTCTAAGGCATAAGGCCCCTGCCTTATTGCGTGCCCCTTAGAGTCATCGTGAAAGACTGTCATAGTCTGCCCTCACAACATCCTGGGTATTCTTGAACTAGGTAATCATTAACCTACAGTTCGAACCACGGTGAGAGTTCTAGTAGGCTGTGGCAGGGTTGTTGCCACGCCTCTCCCTCAATGTCTTTGGTTATCATGCGTGACCCCTCTACTCCAAATGTGATTCTGGTCGGTAATCTATCGTCATCTTGCATCCATCAACGAATCATATGAGAAATAATAATCCATCATCATAACATCTAATCATATGTGCATATGTCACATCAACAACATTCAAACCATAATTGTCCACTCCCTGACTCGATCCAGAGTCCAAGGGGTTTCATCGATGCCTCTACATCCTCAGTGTCCAGAGTCCTACACACTCAAGAGAACCCAGTCAGTAGCACCTGTTTATGTAAATACACCAAAATAATCATTTTATCAAATCCACAATATCTCATAATCATAATCAAAACAACCAATAGTATAATATCCCGGATCACTTGCACGCAAGTGTCCTCAAAGAATAAGTTTTCTCAGTGCGCGCAAGAGCAGGATGTTACAGACGCAAGATGAGTAGACGTCAGAGTTCAGGAGGAAGAGCTGCACTTTCTCTGTGTGCATCCATGCCAGAGGGATCTGCTCCACAAGGAGATGTGAAAACTACTGAGGAGGAGTAGGTTGTAGTGTGAGATGTGGTAGGTATGATGATATCCTTCCAGAGGATGTTAGAGGTGTTGATAAACCTACTTGATCGATATGAGTGTAGAGAGTATGTGCCCAATGAGGGTTCACAATTCCCTCCAGTAGTTAGTAGTAATGTACATAGAGAACTCGAGAAAGTGAAATTTCTCGAGTTCTAGGGTGCCACGGATGATTTAGTCGCCAAGGCATGGTTGGAGAACATGGCAATGTGCTTCGCACTATGCAATTACACCTCCAACATGAAGGTCCACGTGGATTTCTTTCAACTGAAGGGGAGTGCGCTTCTTTGGTGGAAGACACTATTACCTCAACTAAACATGGTCGTTGAAGATGTGTCATGTGAATTGTTCGAGGAATGATTCCGTGAGAGGTACTTGTCTGATGAATTCATTGAGTGCCATCTTAATGAGATCAACACCTTACGACAGGGTAGTCATATGGTACTGAAGTATGAGTCTAGGTACATGGAGATACTCAAATATGCTCCACATCTGAACACTTAGAAAATAAAAGTTAACAAGTTTGTCTTCATCCTTAACTTCAACATTCGTGCGAAAGTGAGGATCTTGAAGCCTAAGATGTTGAACGATGCAATTCAGAATTCCCTCATTGTTTAGGAAGAGATTAACAATGGGGGTCAGAGCAAGACTCCTTCCAGGAAGAAAGGATCTGCTCCACCTAGAGCACTGCAGCATTATACACTCGTTAGATAGATTTCTAGGCATTGTGATACGCACAGAGGACCTATATCCTCAACACCACGCCGATAAACTCCTCATTGGAGGACTCCATATAGAGAACCAAAACAACAACATCAATGTCATCCACAACAATAAGAACATTTTAGATATGTTCTACAATACAAACCAGGACCACATATTCCTAGGCCAACATTGCCTACTTCTGGGACTAGGAGCACCAGTCTGAAGAATGGATGTTGGACATGTGGGGAACCCCACTACTAGAGAGACTGTCCTATTGAGAAGGAAAGATTTTTCGGATCATCAGGACCTACTAAAGTTGGATATTTGGGCAAGTCCCATAGGATTCATGTAGCGATGAATAACTTCCAGAGTGAGCATCGGTCTATAGTGCTCGAGACATCAGGTATGATCGTTCATCAACAAATTAGTATTTTAATAGATCCATGAGCTGCTGAAATTTTTATATCTAGTGTTGCGCTTAAAAGAATTAAGGTAAAGTTAGTCTATCAAGAATATTTTAGATACATAGAATTGGCATCGATAGCCAAACAAAAAGTTTGAGGAAAGGTTATGGATTGTGGCATTAATTTGGGTGATTTTGTCACAAATGTAAACATTTATGTCACGATATTAGGATCTTACGTCATTGTAATTGGAATGGATTGGTTAGAATTGCACGATGAAATACTTAACTACAAGACGAAACAATTAAGTTTGACAAATGATTTGGGACATAGTAGAGTAATTGTAGGAAGAAACTGAGGAGTGTCACTAATATTTATTTATTCCCTACAATTGCAAAAAAGTATGCATAAGGGATGTAATTTATATGATATCTTAGTGCTTAATGAAAATGAGGACACAAAAGGATTATTAAATATTCCCGTAGTATCGGAGTTTTTCGATGTATTTCCATAGGAACTACCAGGTTTACCACCATAAAGATAATTAGAGTTTACCATAGATTTGAAACCTCGAACAGAACCGATTGATAGGATTCCATATCGGATGTCAACACTTGAATTGCAAGAGTTGAAAATGAAATTGAAGGAGCTATTAGTCTTGGGACTTATATGTCCAAGTGTGTCTCCATGGGGTGCACCAGTTATTTTTGTCAGAAAGTATGGATCATGGAGGCTTTGCATTGAATATCGTCAAGTAAACAAAGCCACGATCAAGAACCCATATGCATTGCCAAGGATTGATGATTTATTTGATCATATGAAAGGAGAAACTGTGTTTTCAAAGATCAACTTGAGATAGGGATATCACCAGTTGAGAATAAAAGAGGAATATATCCCTAAGACCGCGTTTAAAATGAGATTCAGACACTATGAGTTTATTGTTTTACCTTTTGGGTTGACAAATGCCCCAAGTGTATTCATGAGTTTAATGAATGGGGTGTTCCTAGAATAATTGGACAAGTTTGGACGAGTATTTATCGATGACATATTGATTTATTCTTAGACGGAATAATAGCACAACGAACACTTGAGATTGGTTTTATAGTGTCTAAGAAAAAACAAGTTGTATGGGAAGCCATCAAAGTGTTGTTTTTACCAAACGAAGATTCTTTATTTGGGACATATCATATCTGAAGAAGGTATCATTGTGGATCCAACGAAAGTAGAGGATATTATGAATGGATAGCATAGATGAACATACAATAAGTACGTAGTTTTATGGGTTTAGCAGGTTATTATCGATGCTTTGTGGAAGGATTTTCTAAGATAGAAAATCCATTCACAGAATTGCAGAAGAAAAACAAGAAATTTGTATGGGCAGAGAAATTTGCGGAAGAATTTCAAAATCTTAAGGAGTTGTTAACAACAACACTGATAATAAAAGTCCCTAATGTGGACAAGGAATTCTTGTTATTCATGGACGCATCCAAGGAAGGTTTAGGTGAAGTATTAGTGCAAGATGGTTGAGTGATCGTTTACATTTTAAGAAAACTAAGAAGGCATGAAGAGAATTATGCAAAACGTGATTTGAAGTTATTAGCCATTATCTATGCCTTACGAGTATGGAGATATTATCTCATTGGATGAATATTCGAATTAAAAACTAATCACAGTGGATTGCAACACATTTTTACTTAGAGTGAATTGAATGCGCGACAAAGTCGTTGGTTAGAACTACTTAGCGAGTATGATTTTGAGATCACTTACATTAAATGAATGATTAATAGAGTTGTAGATGCATTGATTCAAAGACCATGAATATTCTTAGTAATACCTCTTAAGAAAAATCTTCAAGAAAATATTATAGCATTACAGATTGACGATGATCGGTACAAGGAAGTTAAGGACCATATCGAACAAAATACCATGATGGTACCTAGGTATGAAGGTTATTCATTTGAAAACGATGAATTGTTAAGGTATATCGACAGAATATATGTACCACCTATTGATGAATTGAGAAATTTGATTTTGAACGAAGCTCATTGACCAGTGTACATGACTCATCCTGGAGTCACGAAGATGAAGGTTGACCTAAAACCTTTATTCTTTTGTAAAGGAATGAATAATGATATAGTAAATTATGTGGCGAGATGTATTGAATGTTAGTAAGTGAAGGCTGAACATAGACATCCAACGGGACTGTTACGGCCACATGCAATTCTTGAATCGAAATGAGAAGTCATTTCAATGTATTTTATTGTTGTATTGCCACTAACGGAAATGAGACATGATTCTATTTTTGTGGTCGTAAACACTTTGACGAAGATTGCACACTTTAATCCAGTTTGTACGACATATTAGGTGCCAGACATATCTAGAGTATTTTTTAGCGAGATCGTGAGGTTGCACGGTGTACAAAGAAATATCATATCCAATTGAGCATCGATGTTCATTGGATGATTTTGGACTCATTTCCAAGAGGCTTTGGGAATGCAACTGAATTTTAGTAAAACATATCACCCCGAAACAGATGGAAAAATTGAAAGAATGAATTAGATTTTAGAGGATATGCTTTGAATGTATGTGATGGATCAGAAAAAATGTTTGGAATAATTCTTACCATTGGTAGAATTCATGTACAACAACAATTATCAGAGTTTTATTAAGATGGCACCTTTTGAGTTTCTTTATGGACGACCATGTCAGACACCTCTGAGTTGGGATCAACTAGAGGATAGGGTCCTAGTGGGACCGTAAGTAATCAAAGAAATGGAAGAGAATATGTGAACTATAAGACAAAGGATTAAAGAAGCACAATATCGACATAATAGTTATGCTAATGTGCATCACATTGACCGCAATTATGAGGTTGGTGACAAAGTTTTCTTGCGAGTGAAACCGCATAAGAGTTTGATCGAGTTTGAAAAGGGTGCTAAACTCTCTCCTAGGTTTGTGGGACCTTTCAAAGTTGTAGAAAGGAAAGGACCCATGGTTCATCGACTAGCCTTTCCTGATTCTTTAAGGCATATGCATGATGTATTTCATGTATCTACTTTGCGACATTATATTTAAGAATATGTCATATTTTATTGACTTGAATTCTTTGTAGGTGTCGAACGAGGGTGCTCTTGTGGTGGAGCCAATCGACATACTAGAAAATCCCACTCAATAACTATGGTGTCGAATAGTCGATCAGGTCAAGCTCCAGTGGGACAATTATAGTCCACACTTGGCTACTTGGGAGGATGCATATGAGATGCGTCACAATTTTCCTTATTTGTTTGATAGATTGGATATATAGATTAGTGTCAGATATTATTATTACTTTGATTATTAGATTGTACAAACTTCGGGATGAAGTTTAAAGAAAGAGGGGGTGTATGTAACATCCAGTTCCACTAATGATAGTTTTATATTGACGTTTTCTTTGAGGACACTTGTGAGCAAGTAATCTGGTTGTGATACATTATGATTATGCTTTGATTATGAGTTATATTGTGATGTCATTGAGATTTATAGGGTATTTTTAGATGTATAAGTGATAGGTATTATGATGAGTTTTCCTAAGTGTGCAGGAAATGTGACAGGTTGAGAATGTTGATGGAATCAATGGACTTTGTTAGACTCTAGATTGATTCAGGGAGTGGACTTGTATTTTGGTTTGAGTAGTTGATTTACACGGATGTGTTATATGATGATTCAATAGGGATATTATGTATATGGATTATTGACATTTTCCTTGTAAGTGGATGTAGGGATGGTGACAATTTCTAATATGACTCACATATGGAGTAAAGGGGTCATTCACAGAAATCAGACAGATGAGGGAGAGGTGTTGTAGTGTCCCTATCACATCCTACTAGCACTCCCACTATGACCTGAATGAAGGTTAATGATTACCTTGTTCCGAAAGGTCCATGATGTTGTGAAGGAAAACTGAGACAATCACTCGTGAAGAATTTTAAGGGGCATACAATAAGGCATAATCCTTATTCCTTAGAAAACCCCTTAGTCTCTCACAAGGTCAACCAGTGGAGTGTTAACTCCAAGCATTTGACAAACTTACAAACTAGTCAATGGCGAGTGGCACCCTTGGAGCATGGAAGTGTGTCTTGAAGGGCACGCCATGCAAACAAATTGGTGATTCAATAAAAATATAAAAATTCCTAGAAAATAAAATAAAAATGCTTAGACCTTGTTAGAAAAGAGTATACAACTAATTAGTAAATTAAACTAGAAAACTAACAAGAGTCTAAGTCTAAGATGCTTGACTAAATAAAACATTTAAATTGAATAAGGGAAGTTATACTTAATAATATTAGAAAAAGAGAATAAGAACAAAAGTTAGGTAGATGCACATGTGTGCATGAAAATAATAAAAAGGGATTTTTTAAATAAAAAGAAAATAAAAACACGAGAGAATAAGTGGTCAACATAGAGTTAGTATCTTAAGTCGATCAACTAGTAGTCCTAAATAAAAGAATATTCCTAATCAAACAAACTAAAATTTAGTTAGGCGACACAAAATTATTGAGGAATTTGGGAACTAAGAGACAACTAGGAGGAAAAATAGGAATGAATTGGGGAATGTGAGGGAAAATGTCTATTTATTTAAAATAAAAAGAGAATTAACATGTGCAACTTTGGGGGACTGTGACATGTGTAATGAGTGAATAATATTTAATTAAATTATTAAAAATTGATTATTTGTGCATGAGAGGAAAAGTGTCATTGAAAAATTTCCTATAAATGAAATAGAGAGGAAGAGAGAACTTACCCTAATGTTGGATGAATGTTATGTTGCTAAAATTTTGATTGACTAAGTTTTCTTCTGGATATTTGGGCTCAAACTTGTGCAAGAGGTGGAAGCATCTCCTTGTGAGGGAATGTTTGTGTTATTGAGTTCTGGTTTTGTGTCTGACCCCTTTGCGACTCGCGGGGCTAAGGGGGAAGAACAATACCCCTAGCGTCGGTTGGGAGGTACTGATGAAGTCTTAGTATTTGCAAGAGAAGTGAACAATTTGGACATTGCGAAAGTTTTGGTTGAGGATCATCTTCATCAATACCATTTTGGTCACAATATTT
The DNA here is from genome assembly GCA_009831015.1 of Picea engelmannii. Lineage (NCBI taxonomy): Eukaryota > Viridiplantae > Streptophyta > Pinopsida > Pinales > Pinaceae > Picea > Picea engelmannii. Next base: position 134,969 of record ML835209.1, on the reverse strand, counting down.
TCATGTTAACGTAAGAAAAATAAATATTGATTTATGTACTTTTTAGATACGTAAGGAAATGTACGGTTATGCCTTTGTTTTCTTGTAAATTTATAGTAGTGTTTTAGATAGTAGCAAGAATGGTAAATTGTAGAACATATGAATTAAAAAAAAAAACTATATCAATATATAAATAGGTTTTAATAGATATGGAAATGATAAATTGGTTAGTATAGTAATAAATTATAAATCAAAATAACTGATTGAATAAAAATATCGATTGTTCAATTGAACAACTCTTTTTTTTTGTTGAATCTAAATTTATGATGGGTACATCTTAAAAATTATGGACAATTTGGTCGAATCTAAACTTGCTAAATTTTTACCGAATATGTATTTTCCGTAAATCGATTATGTTGGTAGCGAATGTTCATTAGCTTGAATAATATAGGCGTTTGATGTTGGTGTCTTTATCACTAACGCACTAGTTGTGAAAGCAGTCTTGTCATTAATATATAGTCATTTTTTAAATTAGATATTGATCCCAATAAAAGATATATATATGTAAACTAGAAGCAAAATATGTTTCTTTCTTCAAAGAACTTAGTCACCCATTTTTGTTGCTCTGTGGAGGAAATGAGTTGTTCCAGAAAATACTTGAGGCTTCGATGGTCTGTCTTATTTTGGAAACGTTTCCCTAAGAGATACGGGCACCATAGATCAACGACATGCATAATATCCAACATTTCCTTTTCATAAATGGGTTTGCCCAGATTCCTTTCAGATAGTTTCTTGTTGGTGAAGGCCAAAGGTCGACCCTCTTGCATAAGGACAACACCAATTCCTTTCCCTGAGGCATCACATTCCAACACAAAGGTCTTTGTGAAATCAGGAAGGGATAGAACC